>CM054179.1:17250639-17545639 GCA_028829895.1 Sinotaia quadrata
GTTTCTCAAGATATTCTATATTCTATATTTGTATGTCCAAACAGTTTGGAAAATGGCGACAACCATTATTGTGGACTAGTATTCTGGCCACATGTTTAAAACTTGCAGGGCGCTAATGTGTAAACATTAAAACACTGTGAATAATTTTGACTTTATTATATAATTATCTATAATTGAAATAAAATATAATACATTTGAGGGTTTTTATCAATATGCATCACCAAAAGAACAAACAATATATTTTTCTGTTTAGACTTACAAATTGTACACACTTGACGACACACAGTTAGAGTTTTCATAAGTACAAAATGTACAACCATAAAAACAGAGACTATTGATTGCATGCTTTGCACTATGAGTACACGAGACAACACTCAGCCTACTGATTGTATGCTATACACAATGTATATACACAAGACAAAAAACACTCAAACTGCTGGTTGTACGTTATGCATAAAACAAATGCATTCAAATTACTGGATATATGATATGCACAAGATGAAAACACTCAAACTTCTGGTTTTATGTTATGCACAATTTATATGGTAATAAGATAAACAAGAGTGAAAAGTATGTTTATATTTAAAATAAATTGAAAAATAAATAAATAAAAATAAACAATTCCACTTCTGAAACTATTTATAGTAAAGAAGGGAGGCGAACAAGTTTATCCCAATACTTCTATTTATCTCCCTTATTAGGATTTGCTGGACCACTCAAACATATATGGTCTGTCAATTTTCTTACACATTATTTCTACACCACAACTACATACTTCTTTATGACATAGTGACTGTATAAAAATGATATGTTAGAGGTATATTTAAAAAAAAAACTATCGGTATATACAACTAATTATTTACAAATACTATCTGTATATACAACTAATTATTAACAAACACTATCTGTTTATACAACTAATTATTTACAAACACTATCTGTATATACAACTAATTATTAACAAACACTATCTGTTTATACAACTAATTATTTACAAACACTCTCTGTATAAACAACTAATTATTTACAAACACTATCTGTATATACAAATAATTATTTACAAACACTATCTGTATATACAAATAATTATTTACAAACACCGTGTACAAACACTATCTGTATATACAACTAAGTATATACAAACACCATGTACAAACAGTATATGTATATTCAACTAATTATTTACAAACACTCTCTGTATAAACAACTAATTATTTACAAACACTATCTGTTTATACAACTAATTATTAACAAACACTATCTGTATATACAAATAATTATTACAAACACTATCTGTATATATAACTAATTATTTACAAACACTATCTGTATATACAACTAATTATTTACAAGCACTGTGCATGAACAAAAGAATATAAAGGCGTAAGTATGATTTGCTTACGTATAGACTATTCACTCACACTCCTTCTTAGATCTGGTTATGACAAGAATAAAGCCTGCTGAGAGTTATCAAACTCCTACTTAGATCTGGTTATGACAAGAATAAAGCCTACTCATAGTTATCAAACTCCTACTTAGATCTGGTTATGACAAGAATAAAGCCTATTGATAGTTATCAAACTCCTACTTAGATCTGGTTATGACAAGAATAAAGCCTACTCATAGTTATCAAACTCCTACTTAGATCTGGTTATGACAAGAATAAAGCCTATTGATAGTTATCAAACTCCTACTTAGATCTAGTTATGACAAGAATAAAGCCTATTGATAGTTATCAAACTCCTACTTAGATCTGGTTATGACAAGAATAAAGCCTACTGGTAGTTATCAAACTCCTACTTAGATCTGGTTTTGTCAAGAATAAAGCCTACTCATATCAACCTCCTACTTAGATCTGGTTATGACAAGAATAAAGTCTATTGATAGTTATCAACTCATACGAACAAACTATTAACTAATGGAAGATTCGGACACCTTAGAGGTCGGAGAACAATCGGCTTCCAAATCCATCTAATCTACTGAAACCAAGTTTTCGCTGAAGCGCGATAGAAAGTGAGAAACAAAGCCGTCCCTAACGATTTTTCATTCGATAACATCTTTCCTCACAGAATCCGCAATAGATTTATTAATTATCTTTTGATGTTCTCAGTCTTGGTTTACTCCTGTGGGTATTTCCACTTCTCACTTTATTCAGAAGAGGGCATTCTGCCAGTTGTAGTGCATGTGGAGGTGGTTAGTTTCTTGAAGTGTTGGTAAAGGCCATGTGATTTTTGTTCATTTATATGCTTGTTTTAATTCTCTGCCTAAAATTGTTTTAGAGAAGGTGTAATTTGTTTTCTTTCGTAAGGAAAGTGACGAGTCCCTATAGGAAGATATTTTCTGTTTGTGACTGGATAAAGTAGTGATTGTGTGGAGAATGGGAATGTGTAATGCTAAACTCAGAGTGTGCAGTGGATTGTGATAATTTTGATTTATCGTAACGGATGCTGAATGCAAGTGGAATGCTTGTTCAGTCTCCACCAATGTAGAGGCCATTTGGAAATTTTGGTAAACTCACATGAGTATAGATTGGAATATTTTATTGCATGTTTGTAACTATTACCTGCAAATTAATGATTATGGTTGAATTATAAAGGCCGCCTCTTCTGCTTGGCCACCTGTGCGAATAATAGACACATCTATGTTAATGCTGATGGAAACACGACATTTTTTCACAGCGGGTTCCAGCTAACCTTATGAGTAAATTGACTGTTGGGTCTCACTCTTCTACCCTGGTGTGTATGTCACATCAGACAGATGGAAGGACAGTTCCTGCGTTAATCACCATGTCAAGAGTGTGTCATCACGTGTGCAGTCTTGATTGACAAGGAATAAAGATGAGTAAACCACTCTCAGCCAACTGACCTTTGAACTGTGTTCACGATTCAAACTAAGATAGTGTGCGTACAGATTCGGCGATCTTGGAAGGACATATGTACACTATTTTGTAAATCGATTATTGTTTTGTATTATATTGTAAGATATTAAATTTCACTTTATATTCTTAAATAATTATCTTGGATTGATTATCAGAACGACCGAAGTGGTTTGGTGGGGGTAAGTCATATGTGTAAGTGAATAATCTTAATATTATAATCAGTTAAGATAACTTTCCAGCAAGAGCACACTACACTAATTCACCAGTCACTACACTGAATGCCAAATGTTGAGAACAATTAGATTGTAAGGACCCGAAGGTGGATTTGGCAGCCAGTCTGTTTCAATATAGGTGTAAACTTTAAATTAATAATTTGAAATCCTGATATTAAGACAGGGTCACTAAACATTAACTGGCATGTAACACCCTCTGAAGTCCAAATAGTATCCTATGTAGTTCAAAGATTGCCCTCTGAAGTCCAACATTTGCCCTCTGAAGTCCAACATTTGCCCTCTGAAGTCCATCAAAGAAATGGAGAAGACAAACATACGTCAATGCCACTACAACCACAACCATTTCATAGTTGTTTGTTGGAATGATAACCTCATTGATCTACTGTTTAGACCTCTCAGCATAGCAAGCATGACTTATGTACAGGCGGCAAACACAAGATGTCCAAAGACAAGTTAAGGAACTTCTGACTTTTCACCGTTCGGTTACGAAAGTGTTTCTTGCTCGTTCTGCAGCCATCATGGGATCTTGACGAGAAGGACGCCCTGCCTTGTGTATGCAGTCTTTGGGCAAGCGTGTTCCAGACACTGTGTGCGCTTTGACTGATTGGATCACCTTGTCTCTCATTGGCAAACACAACCAACTGTACTGTTTCTTGTGGGGTCTGAAGACTAAAAACAACTATACTGTTTCTTGTGCAGTATGAAGACTAAACACAACTGTACTGTTTCTTGTGCGGTCTGATGACTAAACACAACTGTACTGTTTCTTGTGGGGTCTGAAGACTAAACACAACTATACTGTTTCTTGTGCGGTCTGATGACTAAACACAACTGTACTGTTTCATGTGGGGTCTGAAGACTAAACACAACTATACTGTTTCTTGTGCAGTATGAAGACTAAACACAACTGTACTGTTTCTTGTGCGGTCTGAAGACTAGACACAACTGTACTGTTTCTTGTGCGGTCTGAAGACTAAACACAACTGTACTGTTTCTTGTGCGGTCTGAAGACTAAAAACAACTATACTGTTTCTTGTGCAGTATGAAGACTAAACACAACTGTGCTGTTTCTTGTGGGGTCTGAAGACTAAACATAGCTGTACTGTTTCTTGTGCAGTATGAAGACTAAACACAACTGTACTGTTTTTTGTGAAGTATGAAGACTAAACACAGCTGTACTGTTTTTTGTGCAGTATGAAGACTAAACACAACTGTACTGTTTTTTGTGCGGTCTGAACACCAAACACAGCTGTACTGTTTTTTGTGCGGTCTGAACACCAAACACAGCTGTACTGTTTTTTGTGCGGTCTGAACACCAAACACAGCTGTACTGTTTTTTGTGCGGTCTGAAAACCAAACACAGCTGTACTGTTTTTTGTGCGGTCTGAAAACCAAACACAGCTGTACTGTTTTTTGTGCAGTATGAAGACTAAACACAGCTGAACTGTTTTTTGTGCGGTCTGAACACCAAACACAGCTGTACTGTTTTTTGTGCGGTCTGAACACCAAACGCAAGTGTATCAAATGCTAGGTCGGTGTTCACGACATAAACTTCCAAGCTCTTTTACACACCTTTCCTGACAGTCACTATATGCTGGATTGTAGTTTTAAAATATAGAGGAGATATCCTAAACTTTAAGTATATTTTATTTTAGCAAGAAACGCTAACTTCAGTTCAGTCAGTTCAGTTTGGTGCTTCCACCCAATTATATTTTCTTATGTATTGTTTTGCCTGCATTTATTTCTATTTTCTTGTGTATTATTTTGCCTACATTCATTTATATTTTCTTGTGTGCTTTGTTTCAATGCACTGGCTTATTGCTTCCATATCAATTTGTTCTGACTTGAGTGTACATTAGAATAACATTAAAGTACTTTACTTACGCGTTTCCTGATTGGTTGTAGTATATTTTGTTCAATAAAATCAATAGTTTTTGCTATAATGTGTGTGTTATATGAGTGTGCTGAAAAACTCCCGCTTATTCAGGCCTATGTCTCATATATGGAAAGCATATTTTCAATATTACAAATAATACAAATTCATCCCACTGACTCAAAATACCTTGTATATGGTCTATCAGGGTTACACCCAATATGACTGGACCACTTTTGATCCAAAGCAAAATTCTGGCTTTATGGGTTAATATGATTGCATGATTTATTAATGTGAATTTAATGTGATTATGTATCTGATTTGAGTGAATGTAATGTGATTTTATCTCTTATTAGAATGAATTTAATGTAATTATATGTCTATCAGATACAATTGCACGCCTGGATGGAAGTTTTAGTAGTGTTATGAGTTTGACATACAGAATAAAGATATAGATAAAGGTTAGCCAAACATATGTGATTTTACTTGTACTACCAATGTTTGAAACATGACACAAAATGCAAACCGCAAATAAACAATGTGTCAACGTGACACAAAGCCAACAGCAAATGAACATTGTGTGAACATGACCTTCACTTATTTATTCATCCTTTAAGAAACGAGAATTCAGATAAAAGTTCTTTGTTTTTTCTTTAAATGATGATTTATGTGCCCCCATCCCCCCACATTTTAATACCCTGGACTTATATTCAGTAAAATTCTCTCTACTCTGCACAACTCTAAGTAAACCGTTTTGTGTACAACTCTTTCTATAGTTTTATTATGAATAACCCTTTCTACTTTGTACACATTTATTATGTACAACTCTTTCTACTTTGTACACATTTATTATGTACAACTCTTTCTACTTTGTACACCTTAAATATGTACAATTCTTTCTAATCTATATAGCTTTATTATGTACAAAGCTTTGTTTGGCTGTATTATGTACAAAGCTTTGTATGGCTGTATTATGTACAACTCTTTGTATAGCTTTATTATGTACAACTCTTTCTACTTTGTACACCTTTATTATGTAAAGATCTTTCTACTTTGTATAGCTTTATTATGTACAAAGCTTTGTAAAGCTGTATTATGCACAACTCTTTGTATACCTTTATTATGTACAACTCTTTCTACTTTGTATAGCTTTATCATGTACAACTCTCTCCACTCAGTACAATTTTATTCCGCACGACTATACGTATACACAATTTTCCTCCCAGTTCTCTGTACAAAGCTCTCTATTCTGTACAACTCACTGACATTTGTAGTCCATTTAAAGAACGTTGTATACAAAATATCATTTTACCGCCTGTCGTGTTTACTTCATGATAACAACTAAATTAGCTCCTTATCTCAAAAGTGTGTTTGACATGAGCTTTTATGCTAGACGCCGGCCGAATGCTCTGGGAGAAACCATTCCTCGCTAAATATGACGCATTTTGTGTTGATGTTTTAAAATACCCCAGAAAACTTTATCTAGAGAACGAGTCTGAAGTCTTATGATATCTCTATGGTTCGTGCCATATTAATGCAAACAACTGCATTATTTGTATTTCTACTTATCTGGTGGCGATAATGTGAGGGTGACGTAATATGAAAAAAAACAGTGTTATTTGTATTTCTGCAAATCTGGTGGCGTTCGGCTAGACACATGACTTCGATTTCAAACTGTCGTGAACTTCGATGACACTCATCAACACGACACCACGGTAAGTATTAGGGCTTTTTACAATTTGTGTTGTTTTTCATCTCCAGTTTATATACATTCTTTGTTGTCCAATTGCTGACCTCCCTTTAATTTAGGTGGTCCCAAGCCCGGTTTGCACAATTAAAGTATTTATAAATTATGCTAAGTAATTAAAAATATTTCATTCTAATTCAAATTAATAATCACGAATGTTTTATTGCACGTTAATAACGTAAAGAGACAACTGTGTGAATTAATGATGTAGGACTGGAGGTTAAGCTGATTAGTGTGTGTGTGTGTGTGTGTGTGTGTGTGTGTGTGTGTGTGTGTGTGTGTGTGTTAGAATTAATATATCATTTATGTCCAATAAACTACTTTATACATGAAGAAATAATATTAAATACTTATGTGAATGGTACTATTATGTTATACAAATAATTCATTAGCCGTTTAGTTCATGGTTGCAACAATCATCTGAGATTAAAATATATAATCTAAGGTGTAAACTTGAAATATTACTCTCTTTCTAGACTTTAAAAATATTATTTCTTTTCCCCACATACTTACCAAGACTTCTTAGTTCTTTCCCAGCACACTATTAGACAAGTTATTTAGGTTCGTTTTACCAAACATTACTAGTTGAAACGTCTTAGTTCTTTATTCACACTACTAGACAAGACTTATTAGTTCTTTATTCACACTACTAGACAAGACTTATTAGTTCTTTATTCACACTACTAGACAAGACTTATTAGTTCTTTATTCACACTACTAGACAAGACTTATTAGTTCTTTATTCACACTACTAGACAAGACTTATTAGTTCTTTATTCACACTACTAGACAAGACTTATTAGTTCTTTATTCACACTACTAGACAAGAATTATTAGTTCTTTATTCACACTACTAGACAAGACTTATTAGTTCTTTATTCACACTACTAGACAAGACTTATTAGTTCTTTATTCACACTACTAGACAAGACTTATTAGTTCTTTATTCACACTACTAGACAAGACTTATTAGTTCTTTATTCACACTACTAGACAATAGTTCTTAGTTCTTTTCCCCACACTACTAGTTGAAGCTTCCTAATTTCCTGTTTTTCACACTACTAGCCGAGATTTCAAAGTTTCATCTTTCTACACTCCTAGCCCAGACTTCTTAGTTCCCTCTTCCCACACTTTCAGCCAAGACTTCTTAGTTTCCTCTTTCCATACGCCTAGCAGAGACTTCTTGATGTGTTTGCAACTCTGGAGCATTTCCCAGTGTTTCTTTCTTTTGCTAGAAATAAATTGTGTCATTAAATAGAATGCACACAACCAAAGGGATCCTAATTATTGCATACTTAATAATATTGTATTTATAGACAACCAAAGGGCTTTTACTAATGTCTTTAGAGACAACAAAAGGGTTCCTAATTATTGCATAGTGATGATAGTGCTTTTAGAGACAATCAAATGGATGATAGTTAATGCGTTTGCTCTTTCGTGCTTCAAAATGCGGTGAAAGAATGAAAATGTGATTCGGTGTGAATTAGAACAGCAGCAGAAAATATGTCTTTGAATTAGATTTGCTAAAAGGGTCAAAAGTCAGCAACCTGCATAACTCCGAAATATGAGTATATTTACAGACAGTTAAATGTGTGCATACACACTAAAAGTGTACACATGTCTAAAAACACAAACACGTGCGCACAATATTAAATCGAATGGGAAAGTCATAGAGGGTTTCTTAAAGAATGCACTATGCTTTGTCTCGCGACGTTAGGTGTCTAAGTATTCCGAAATCATTTGATTCTTGAAAGAACAGTTTTGATCAGTCATCTATTTCATTCGTGACCCAGAGGATCAAAATAAAAATTCGTATCAAACAAGACAAACACGTTATCAACAGTTAGGATAAACGGTTAATCGTAGACACAGGGCAAACATGTAACCACAGAGACAAGAAAAAGAAGTTGTGACGCCAACGTGACTTAGTTAATGAAAATTGTTATTATTAATATTGATTAATCTTTGATAACTAATTGCAAGTGATGAGATGAATTAATCTTTGATAACTAATTACAAGTGATGAGATTAATTAATATTTGATAACTAATTACAAGTGATGAGATTAATTAATCTTTGATAACTAATTACAATTGATGAGATTAATTAATCTTTGATAACTAATTAAAAGTGATGAGAATAATTAATATTTGATAACTAATTACAAGTGATGAGAATAATTAATCTTTGATAACTAATTACAAGTGATGAGAATCTTAATTTATTTTAGTAATGATAATCCAGCAGACACTACTCGTTTCTCTCACCAAGCGGATAAACAGGCGCTGTAAATACTTTCTTTCTTCCACAACATTAAAGATAAATATTTACCGTCACACAATGTTCCGTATGTGGAAAACTGCTTACTAAAGAAGAAGGCAAATGCGTCTTTAATATATATTTACTGAGCCCCCATCTACCCACTCTCTTCTCCAGCATAAGATTATCAATATGTGTAAGACAGTCAATAAATTTAACAATAAATGAATTAAATCAGCAATCAAATATTCATATAACAAATACAATAAAATATATTACTTGACACCAATATTTTCACGAAACTGCATTTGAATAATTCCTATGATTTTCACAGTCTATCTCTTAAACCAACAATTCATCAATAAAGTCAATACAAATAACAGGATAATTCTTATCAGAGATTAGAGTTATTAGAAATAAGCGATAATAGTTTTACATGACCTTGTTTGGGCGTGGTCTCAACAGTCTTTTGTAACAATGACACAAGCTATAGTTACCCTCAGTGTTGATGTGTTTAACCTCCTCACACTTAAACAGATTTACCATTTGTTCTCTTGAAGTCAACCTGGGCCTTTTCCACCACACCAGTTCATTCAAGTGGAACAGTAATTGTGGTAATTTCTAGTACTTCCCCCTACTAGAAATTTTCTTCACGTAGTTAGCATACTTTGCCATGATATATCAAAAGAGTGTAGTGTATTCCTTTTACATTTACATACACTGTGGCAGATGATTCCCGTGTCTTCCCAGTCATGGCAGTTTACAGTCAGTGAGTAAGTAGATTCATATAGAACATAAAGACACCTACTCACTAGTTTGCATTACATCAGCAATTCGGCACATTCTTGCCTCAAGCATTTACTTTCAAATGAGACAATTTCAAAAATACCGTCATAAGGAGTGCCCGAGTTCGGGTTACTCTTACAATTTAACAGTTTATATAAAGTGGTGCCTCGCATAACGAACGTACCTCTGGTACGAATTGTGTTCGTTATGCGAAACACTATATCCCATAGACTTCTACAGGAAATCGTGCAATCCGTTCCACATCGCCGGGAAAAATCAAAGAAATGAGGCTTTCATCTCCCTCTCATTGATCCAAACCAGGAGAAGCCTTTCCACTTCATCTATGAGTGACATTCTCACCGCATCACTGTACAACCTGGTCATTCCCGTAAACACCTTGGCTTGAGCAATTTCATCTTTCATTTTCAAAATGGTCCCAATGGTGGACTTGTTCACCTTAAACTTCAGGGCTAAGTCTACCACTCTCGTTCTTTTTTGTGCACTTCAGTGATTTCTTTCTTGGTTTTGAGGGTAAGAGTCGTTCTGGCTTTTCCGCTAACACCTCCTTTCTTGGGACCCATTTTCTTGGGGTTCGCACTTCACTGAAACAAGAATGTTCGCTTCACTCACAAAAGGTTGTCCTGCAACGGCGAGAATAAGACCTTGAATTACATAGCCACCACCCAGTAAACACACAGATAGCAATAACACATAAAAGCAAGGAAAAAGGGACAATCAGCTGGGAACAAACACGTCCTGCCTTCATCTGAGCCACGCGAGACAAGACTGGCCAGATTCGGCCATTTTTTCATATGAAATGCGATGTTTTCGCGGCGTACGTACGGTTCGTTATGTGAAACAAGTTCGTTCTGCGAGTCACCCGGGCGTTCGCAGCGGCGTTCGTTATGCGGATAGTTCGTTCTCTGGGGCGTTCGTTATGCGAGGTACCACTGTAACAATTAAATTTTAAATATAGATAGGCAAATTTACTCTGCCACACACGTCATCATGAACACATAATCAAAAGGACAAGACAAACCAAACACGTAATCATAGACACAAACCACATACGTAATCATACAGACAAGACAAACACCACACGTAATCATAGACACAAACCACATACGTAATCATACAGACAAGACAAACACCACACTTAATCATAGAGACAAGACAAACTAAATTAATAACAAATACAAGTCAAGTCAAGCGTATGATAATATATACAAGACAGACGCGTAATCACAAAGAAAACACAAACATGTTGTCACTTGAGTAATGAACAAAGTTTAATCACAGAGGCAGGACAAAGATGATTACCCAAAACAAACTACGTCATCACCAACACACGACCACCAACTTGTGCTCACAGTGACAGTGATTATTATCATCAGTTGACCATTGTTGCAATGCACGTTTGTGCAATCGTATTAATTTTACATTGGTTCAAAATGGCGTTAAATGTAGTGCTAAACAACAGTCGGATAAGAGATACAATCTCATTAGACAGTTAATAATGCCACTACTCTCCAGTGTAATGCATGTTGATCCATTTATCCAATGACACTACTCTCCAGTATAATACACGACAAACAAAGCTACATTTAGGAATGACAATACACTCTATTATAATACATAGAACAAATAAAGTTAGCTTTGCAACAGAAATACTCTCCAATAATTACACGGAAATAGATTTCAAATTGAACAGAATGTCAAAGTATAAAAAGCAAAACTCCATTTGTCAGTGACCCACATTTTCTATACAATACACGTAGAAAGATTTACAACAGAACGGTAATTCAATAATGTGGCCATATTAAACATAAAAAGTAGGTCAAAATGAATTGTACATCAAAGTGGTGCGGGCAAACGAGTTGTGGTAGGAGTAAACATTCTTACAAAAATGATCCACAGGATAGTAACATATGTTTCGTTGTGAAAAATAATTAAAATGATGACGTCATTGTATAAAGATGTACTAATGAATAAAGATAAAATTTCATACGTACGCCAATTTCTTTCGTCCCCCCCCCCCTTCATTTCAGTGAAGTACCGCACAGTGAAGAATGAAGAATGTGACTAATTGTAAAACGTTTGTCACAGTCTGATAAAAATGTCCGACCTGATGACCCACTTGTCTTGTTTACTTCAAATTTGAATTTTTGAAACCCTTGGCTCCTTTGTTCAAAGCTCCCTTTTTCGAGGCGCTTCTAGAACAGGTCAAGATGTTATGTAACTTTAGGACCATTGTCCGGTTCTCGAACCAACTACATGCTTCGCGAACAGTCACGTGATATGCATTATGCTTTTCTATATATATGCCTACACGCTTCCGCTCCGTCACTGCGAGAAACACATTAGCTAGGTCCATTTCAGCTAACTCGGGTCATGAGGGGCAGCCGACAAGCTGTTGAGAATCAAGATACCCTTCGACTTCTCATAAAAAGGTATCATTTTATTTAATAGTATTTTGCCTATATTGTTTAAGTATGTATTTGTGCTATGTATTATATTATTTCCATAATACTTGAGCATGGTCCAGAGAAATGGCTGAAAAACCTATAAGTTACGGAATATAAATTTATTGTAACTCTTTTTCCATTTTGTACTTTAATTTATATTGTTTTAATTCATTAAGAGTCAGAATGCCTGTGCTCGATATGAATTTCTCATGTAATTCAATTATTGCGTGTAATTTTAATTGTAAATTGTGAAGCGCTTTGTTAGTTTGAATTACCCCTTTGTATGAACATTAATTTAACGTTGTAACTATTTTATTGCTTCATACGTCATGCTGTTAAATGAAAACATGCGTGAGACGATTACATTTTTCTAAATCTAATTGTAAAACGACGCGAGGTCGAAACTCTTACTCAGCGCATTTTATCTGGGACATGCTTTAGTAGGAATGTGTTCAATCGAAAGTATATTAGAGCCCATTGTTCCACAGATCGGTTTTATCGTCCATGCCTTACCTTACCTTGCTTTGGTTCTACTGGTGAACTCTACACTGAGGGTCCATGTCACTAAAATTCAAGTTCCCTAGCTACATAAAAAAGGAGCGCCTTTTCCTATGCACCACGTGCGTCGCTAGAGCGGGACTGTGAAAATAGATTGACTGGCCGAGTAAAGAGACCAGGCTGATACAAGCAATCCAGCTGAGTACATCTCGGTATACAGATATTAAAAGGACAAATTGATGGCAATTTAAATTGTTAACGAGAATCGAGCATGTGCGCGTAGAGACAGAGTAATAGACTATTCACGTTCGTATTTGATTATTGTTAACTTGTTAAACTTTATTAAATCTTATTTTTCTTGTTAATACCTCTTAGTAGTCAATTTTTATGCATAATAGACCAATAGATTTCTTAGATTGGAATGGGGGCGAATGAGCAGGATGTTGAAATGAATGCATATTAATTTAGAGGGATTTAACGGTTTTCAATCTAGCTAAAAGTTCGCAATTTATTAGTTTGTAAATTTGTCGTCTGACTACAAGACACACTTTTAATTAGTCAAATAGTAAATTGAGCAACCAGTCTGCATAGGATATGAGAGAAAGAGTTAATTATATTTAAAGTCTTTTAATTATTCTAAGCAGGGTCTTTAAATAAATACTGGAAACGTAACAACGTTCAAGATGGATCAAGATTGACGTCATCAATTGCAAAATTTGATAAATCCTGATAACATACATGTTAAAACAAATTTAAAGTTTACACAAAACTTTGTTTGTTAAGGTTTAATTTGAGATTACTCAAACGCAACTTTCTACAATTCATACTCCAACCAAATTGAGAGCGGAATGTAGTGTGCGAGCTGATTTATCTTGACAATGTGCGCTTGAAGACCATTGTAGCACCCTGACATGTTTGCTGTCTTGTCATAAGATTGTCCTCTCAGGTCACTTTACCCCGTTTGTTTGAGAAGATCAAAACAGTTGTGGCAAGCACTTCTCCAGTGGCTTGCTATGGGGATGAATGTGAGACAGCGTTCTACCACTTCACCATCTGACACTCCAACATATCTAAGCACTACAGTCAGTTGGTCAATGTGAGATATGTCTGGTGTTGAATCAATTCTCAGAAAAAAAGTACGTGGCTTCCTGGATTTCCTTTGCAATAACTTTCAAAATCTTATTTGCCATTTATTTAGATTATTTCTCCGCAAATTTTGGAAGAAAATTAGAAAGGTTTTCCTCGAACGTGATTAAAATATTTGGTAAAATGAGAACTTTGAAAAGGGTCGTACTCCACGATTATCTGTAAACTTCCCACGTAGCTGTCATTACGTTGAGAACCAAGGAGTTCTATTTTATTTATTTCTTGAACTCAATTTCCAAGAGCTGTCAGTTCGACCGAGAGTGCGTCGTCTACTGATCAGTGTCTGTACACATGCCGGATTCCTTACATTTTCCTCGTGCATTTTCAATCGCTGCAAGGCATTCTTCCAATCACAAATCCATCTGAAAATTGAGTACGGCCTTCATGTGTTTCACAGGGAGGCATTCTTCCAATCAGAAACTTCAACGGAAAATTGAGTTCGGCCTTTACGTGTTTCTCTGTGAGGCATTCTTCCAATCAGAAAATACATCTGAATATTGCGTTCGGCATTTATTTGTTTCATCAGATAGGACGCACGGGAAACAGTACAAATTTCCTGTGGACGGAGAGTACACGAACCATTCTCTTTTGACTTGTTCACCACTTACATGTTTCCGAAGGATCATGGAATGGGAAAATATTCTTTCACGAGCTTCATACTGCCTGTTTGAAGCTGAAAATCTACCATCAAAGTGTTGACAGTCCACAGGGTCTCTATGACACCCAAACTCCTGCCCTTCTTTGCTAATGATTCACCATAACACAACGTCATTTTGATTTTCTGGTTCCAGTATATCTATAGTTAGATGAAGTAACTGAACTTCTGTATCGGTTTCAGCTGCACCAAGTAATTGAACCCTATCCTCATCCTCAGCAATATTTTCGGGGAGGGTGGTGACTATCACCAGCACTTCGCTGACAGACGTACTTGAAGAAGCATTGGGTTGTTCCTCTGTTGACGTGAGAGTAAAGCCAAGCTGGAAAGTACATTTGTATTTGTTCATCCAGCTTCTTCGCTTCTTCTTGCAGTTTTTTATTCGAGCAAAAAAACACTCCATTCATCAATGACATTACTCTCCAGTGTGATACATTTAGAGCAAAAAAAAGTCCATTGGGCAATGACACTTCTCTCTAGTATAATACACACGAAATAAACAAAACTTAGTTTACCAAAAGAACTACTCACCGATAATTACACATAAACAGATTTAAATTGAATATTATGTCAAATAGAACAAACAAAACTCCATTTAGCAATGACATCAATCCTCCCAGTAAAATACACGCAGAAAGATTTCAAATTGAACAGCAACGTAGGTTAAAATGAACAGAATGTAGAAGTTGATCAAAATAAACGTGTTAAAGTGGAGCAAGTAAAAGAGGTGAAATGGTGAAACATTTTGTGACAAACGTGACCCATAGGAAAGTAAGAGATGTTTCCTTTAAATAAAAAAAAATGCATGACGTCATTGTATAAGGACACGATACTAATAAATACAAGATGAAATATTAGTCGCACGATTATTTCTGATTTCCCTTTCAATTCAGTCTCACCCTTAGTGTTAGCTCCCTTTCATTGCAGTCATACATTTATTTTTATCTCCCTTTCATTGCAGTCGTACGCTTATTTTTACCTCCCTTTCATTGCAGTCGTACGCTTATTTTTACCTCCCTTTCATTGCAGTCGTACGTTTAATCCTGAACCCGCTTTCATTTCACTCAAGTGTCGCACACTGAAGAATGAACAATTTGATTGATGTTAAAAAGTTCAGGATGGATCCAGAATGACGTCATCAATTGCAACATTTATTAAATCCTGATTACAGCAATGAAAACGCGAGTCCATGGTAAAAGAAGTTTAAAGTTACATCTCAACTCTGTTTTTTAAGCTTGATTTGTGCACGTTTTATATTATTTTTTAATTGTTCTTCTGCCATTAATGGTTTACTACATTTAAATTAATTTTAGTATATTACATTTTTACAAGTTATGTCAAAGCATTAATATTTCCGAACTGCCATAACAATAATAACCCATATTGTCAACACCATGGCATTATTTGAAATAGTAAAGTATAGTCAGTACAGTTGGTAAGCATGTTGATGTATAGCAAACTTAATACAAAGAGAATCTTAAAGTGAAGTAAGTCTACTGATGTATGACAAACTTATTAGAATGAAATGAAAATGATACAACGATGTGAGTTAGTATAGTGATGTGTGACACACTATTTTGACTAAAACCAAATCACAACAGGAAATGAAATGTGTAATCTATTAATATACAGTTGAAAGTCGATTATCCGAACGTTGATTATCAGAACGTCAATTATCCTTTTTCACCGCTAACCCCTTCTAGTACTAATGCTACTGCACTAGTTACTAGGTTCTCTTTCCGAAGTACTAGCCAAGACTTCTTAGTTTCTTTTTCTACACTACTAGCCGAGACTTGTTGATGCCTTGGCAAAGGAGGCATAACTCGCACTGTTTCAATTGGACGCAAAAGTTGACGTCATTTAATAAGATACTAAATTTACACTGGATCCTACCGCTTTATATATTCGTTTCCATTATTTATCCGAAGAAATATGCACTATAGAATTAAACTAATCTTAATTTGTCATAGCAGGCGATAAGTCAAACTCTGGCTTTAGCAACTTTGTGGACACATGGCAGTCTCCAGTCGATTTGGTGCGTCATTGTCTATTGGGAGGTTGGTAGAGGATGGCGGTTAACAAGAGTACTAACTTTGCGTACAAAATTTTAATTGTAGTCCTAATTACATGTTGTTTCGTATAAACAGTGTGTGCTCACGTATGCTTGATTATCCGAACTATTTCATAATAAAAGTTGCACCATTGAATTCGGATAATAGACGATCTATTGTATGATAAATTTATTAGAACAAAAGGAAAATCAAACAACAATGAATTCAGATAATAGACGTTCTACTGCAGGGCAAATTTATCAGAACTAAAGCAAAATCAAACAATGAATTCAGATAATAGACGTTCTACTGTAGGGCAAATTTATTAGAACTAAAGCAAAATCAAACAATAAATTCGGATAATAGACGTTCTAATGAATGAAAAAATTTATTAGAACAAAAGCAAAAGCAAACAGCAGCGAATATGAGTAATGCAACTGGTGTGCGAATGACTAATATTTGACTTTTGATAAAACACAATTATAGAGCAGGCCATCATTTGGAGATTTTATGCTAGAGAGTAAATGGGGGAGGAGATTTATGGTAATTAGGAAGCGATTTCTGGGCTACTTGGTCCTTCGCTAGTCAAATACATATACTGACTTAGAAGACGCCGATTTGTGTCGTCTTGAAGATAATAATCCTTCTCTATGTCAGTGTGTTTCAGAGTATGTACATTAGTAACAACCCTTGTCTAGGTCAGTGTGTTTCAGGGTATGTACATTAATAACAACCCTTGTCTAGGTCAGTGTGTTTCAGGGTATGTACATTAATAACAACCCTTTTCAATTTCAGTGTGTCTCTGGGTATGTACATTAGTAACAATCCTTGTCTATGTCAGTGGTTTTCAGGGTGTGTACAGTAGAAACTATTCCGGTAAGTACGTGTGTCTGCCCACACTTGGTGCACCATAATACTATATTCTATTTATAAATTCTGGAAATAAATATTCCAAGAAAACGCAAGGTTGGAACGTTGTGAAAATTGGGAAATAATGTGTCTATAAAAGTAGGTTTGATGGTGTGCATATGAAAACCCATTAAAGGGGGGGGGGAGGTATGTATCCTCCCAAAGTGTATGGAATATTGTGCTCATAAAATATTAAAACATTTATTTCAAGAGGACGCAATATTGTGTTCATAAATTATTAAAATATTTATTACAAGTGGACGCAATACTGTGTTCATAAATTATTAAAACTTTTATTCCAAGAGGACCAAAGGTGTATTGTAAAAAATGGTTTATAGGTTTTCTGTCGGTATGTTTGAGAGTATGTACACTAAACCTATTAAAGGGAGTGCAGTGTGTTTGAGAGTGTGTACATTAAAGTATATTCAAGGGAGTGTCAGTGTGTTTGAGAGTATGTACATTAAAACCTATTCAGGGAGTGCAAGTGTTTACCTGCATTATCCCACACTCAGTCTACCAAGGGGAAATAATTATTCCAAGACAATGAATGATTCGAATGGTGTGAATATTGATACATAGCTTGTCAACGGCATGCCTGTTTGAGAATCAGTTAAACAACATTCTATCGGGTCGGCACTTTGATGTTTCAAGCTCTACTCATGTAATCTGCGCCCACATTCATAGATCCTTTGAGGTAGTGAATGTTCGTGTCATACTGTGTCAGAAATAAAGAGCAACGCATCAACGGTTGTTTGTGTATTTGGCTTGTCCTAAAAAGGCCAGCGGTTGATGGTCACACTCGATGATGAAGGTTTTCCCGTACAAATAGTTCTCGAATTTTTTTATCGCCCAAACTATTGCGAGACATTCCTTTGCACTAGTGGTGTACTTCTGTTCAGCTGTAGTGAGTTTACGGCTTGATTTCAATGTGTCAAAAGCGTTTTGGCATGCATCAGTCCACTGTACTTTTGTCGGCATATTTTTAAGCGTCAAGTCAGTCAAAGGACTAGCAATGGCACTGAAATCTGGTACGAATCTACGGTAGTAGTTTGCAAGACCAAGAAAACTTCTAACTTGTGTTTTAGTTAGCGGTTGTGAAGCTTCCTTAAGTTGTGCTATCTTAGTCTCACTTGGCGACATTGTTCCCTGGCTTAAATGGTGTCCCAAGAAGTCTAAGGAGAATTGCGCGATTTCGCATTTCGTCAGGCGGGCAGTGAGATTGGCCTGTTTTAATCTGGCGAGCACATCTCGTAAGAGTGTTAAATGCTCCTCCCAAGTCTGGGTGCCTAGAATTAAATCATCCATGAAGTTCTCAACTCCATGTCCATACAGTGGTTCTAACAGTGATCGTATCATTTTGGAGAAAATGCTTGGAGAGTTCGAAACTCTGAAAGGCATAACTTTCCATGTGTAGTTTCCTACGGGTGTAGTGAAAGCTAGTACGTGTCGATCTGTGTCCTTGACCTTGATTTGCCAAAAACCGTGTGACAAATCTATTTTGGTATAGTAGTGAGCGTTAGAGAGCTTAGTGAATATTAAATCCGGATCTGGAAGAGGTTCGGCACAGAATTTGGTCACTTGATTAAGTTTGCGGTAGTCTACGCAAAAACGGAACGAGTTGTCACGTTTCTTAACCAACACGATGGGTGATCCGTAGGCACTGTCTGTCTTCTCTATCACTCCTAGATCTAACATTGTCATAATCTCACGTCTAACGTCATCTATCTTAGCGTGTGGCAAAGGATACGGTCTCAAAAGTATCGGTTTGTTGTCAGTCAGCTTTAGTGAAAATTCTATTAAGTCTGTCAACCCTGGTTTGTCTGTCAGTGTCGACGAGAACTCGTTTAGTAATGCATTCACTTCTTTTTTCTGCTGTTCAGTCAAGGCGTCATTCACCCTAACGTCTTTAACAGTTTCATCCGTCTGCAAAGGACAGTTTGGTAAAGTACCATTGACGCAATCAGTTTCACCCTCTTCTTCCTCTGTCACTATGGTTGCAACAACAAAGTCAGCTTGAGCGGATTGATCCTCACGGCTTATGTACATTTTGAGTAGGTTAACATGAAAGATCTTTTCTTTCTTCCCTGTTTGTACCTTATAGTTCAGTCCCCCTAACTTAGTGGTTACTACAAAAGGTCCTTTCCATTTCATCTGAAGTTTGTTATGTGCTTCAGGAAGCAACAATAACACTTTGTCGTTAACTTCAAACTCTCTAGGTTTGGTGTTCTTATTGTAATATTCTGCCTGTCTAGACTGCGCTATCGTCAAGTTTTCCCATGCTATTTTGCCTATAGTCTCTAGACGGTTTCGTAACTCAGTGACATACTCATAAGTTGTCTTAACTTCTTCGTCAGTTTTGTCATCGGTCCACAGTGCCTTCAGAATCATCATCGGTCCGCGTACAGTACGTCTGTAAAGTAACTCGAATGGTGAGAATCCGGTAGAAGATTGTGGTACCTCCCTATATGCAAATAGTAGGGCTGGAATGTATCTATCCCAATCTTTCGGTTTGTCAGTAGCGAGCTTTTTGAGTGTGGCTTTCAATGTCCAATTGAATTTTTCGACAAACCCATTTGCTTGGGGGTGGTAGGGTGTTTCAGTAAGGTGTTTGATGGATAGTAAGCGATTTACTTCCTTCATTACTTTGCTCATGAATTGAGTCCCCTGATCTGTCAAAATCTCGGTAGGAATGCCGACACGGTTCCATACACTGAACAAAGCTTCCGCGACGGTTTCTGTCTCGATGTTTTTCAATGGTACAGCGTCGGCGAATCTTGTTGCGTAATCAATAGTGGTCAGCACATATCGATTACCTCTTGTTGATGTGGGTATTATCGGCCCAATCAAGTCCATTGCTATGCGTTTGTAGGGTTCACTGATCAGTTCAGGTTCTCCTAACGGTGCGGATTTGATAGAATTCCTAGATTGTGTTCTCTGGCATGTGTCGCAACTTAACACGAATCTACGGATATCGGCAAGGATGTCTGGCCAATAAAACTCACGTGTAATACGACTAGATGTTTTCTGGACACCCATGTGTGCGCCAAAAAGACTCTCATGACCTAATCGCAATACGTCACTGTCACAAAACGGGAGGCTCGTTACAAGCCGACCCTGAGCTGAAGTTAGAGATGCAAGGGGTGAAGTCTATTTTTGGCCTGCTCCGGTGCACCTCCAAGAAAAGCCCAAGTGACGTATGCCAGTACTACGTCGCGTCAAGTTGTTACATAGACACACATGACATACACCATTGATGTTTGGGTGGGGCCCACTTTATTAATGTCATGCCAAGGAACGTTTTATTGGCGGTGTGTGTTGTGAGTGTGTATCATAAATGTGAATAAATGGACGAACAGACGAACGGTGCAAAACAATAGTACAAATTCTTTCGTCCCTCTCAAAAACTATGAATAACAAGAGAGTTGAAAGATGTTGAAATCAGGTTATTTATTTCCCGATTTAAAAGGGGCACTACTCTTTCGCACAGTGATTAATCATTCATTCAACTTTCCAATGTCATACACTCTGTGGGAAATAAGGGGAGATGAAAATGATGAAATTCAAAATATAAAATAAAGATTAATTATACAATTCTTATGCGGCAAATGGGACCGCTTTAACAATAGTTCACATGTAAAATAAGCATTACTTTTAACATTAGAGTTCTTATTTTGCAAACGATATAATAGTGTTCATTTTCTTAGAGTTCTAGAGTTAAGTAGGTGCGCGTTAGCCGTGCTAATTATTACTCACTATTAATGTCAGAGTTCCAAGGAGATGACGTAATCTCACACGTCACTTATAAGAGGCACTTCAAAGTGAAGACAGGACGCAAATGAGGCGTCGCATTACAGGTGAAGATTCTGCAGAATCTAGGCACCACTTTCAGATTATCATTGGGGAGAAATCTGAAATTTAGCTGACTGTTGTCAGCCTCGATAATTATCGTTGTACCGGTTGTCGTGGAAACGGACAGCCCAACGACGTTTAGCATTATCGGGTGGAGTCGTCCAGTGGGATGTGTCGTCGCATCACATTGAGTGTAGAACCCCGGATATCTGTAAGAAATCTCGGTGCTAGCCTCTCAATTCGCGGGATAGACTGCCAAACGAACTCAGACAGGGTGAAGACAAAATTGGTCCCTCGTGTCGTTAACTGCATACAACCAGCGTCGCATGCATGGGTTTTTTCTTGACAGTGAACTTTACACTTTGCCAATAATTATACTGAGTAATTTTGCCTCGTTACTCAATATATGGCATCAGACGGATGGAAAACGGATGGAAAGAGATTATTGCAGCTTTCCTTTATGAAATCTCTGTACATGAGATAATTCATACGTGAAGTTAGACTGGCTTCAGACGAATCGACGTTTTCAACATTGAGAATAAAATCTTCCTTTTGCCTCTTTATATAGCTTTTACTGAAGGTTTCCAGAAACTTCTAGAAGCTATGTCCTGTGACATGATTTTTGCCTTGGATATATAGTGGTAATCGTGATGCACGCTTTTCTGTAGTCAATTCTAATGCGCACTGGCCATTTCTCTCGTCAACAACACGTGACTCGTACTACGCAGTTGTCCCCATCATTTAATATACATATTCTTCATAAACTAATATATATATTCAATATGATATATTAACACACACTGCGTCACGAACGTCTGTCTACTAAAGAGATCTTAGGTGACCGTTACTGGAAGTTACATGCTACATACGGAAAAATAACAAAACTCGGATTACTTCAATTAGTTTTGTTAGCGGTTTTTTAAAATGAAATAAAATATAATTTCTGTCCCTCATTTCCTGTGACAACCCCCTTCTTAAAATTGATTGGAGCTCACAGAGTGGAAATCAAATAGGAACAAAAAAATTTTTATTTCACACGATAGTCCCCACAGGAATTATTATGCACATCTGTGGAGAGACTATCCTCTCTCTTGTTTATATCGCGGTTATGGCATGCCGGGATAATGCATCGGCACCCGAATTTTCTCTGCCCGCGATGTGTTCGACAACGAAGCTATACTCCTGTAGCAGGAGTGTCCATCTAGTTAGCCTAGCGTTATCATACATGCTAGTGCGCAGATATGTCAGCGGCTTATGATCGCACTGCAGGATGAATGGTTTAGAGTACAGATATGCACTAAATTTCTTGAGTGCCCATACGATTGCTAAGCACTCTTTTTCAATCGTAGAATACCGTGTCTCACGATCTAACAGTTTCTTAGACGCGTATGCTACCGGTAGGTATTCGTCATCTGTCTCTTGGAGAAGTATGGCACCGAGGCCTTCGTCTGATGCGTCGGTCCTGACAATAAATCTCTTGTCAAAGTCTGGTAACTGTAGGACGGGTTTACTGGTCAAGATGTCCTTCACCTTTTCGAGGGCGGTGCTACACTCTGCCGTCCATCGTATTTTCGTGGGTTGTTTGTTCCCAGTTAAGTCCGTCAGTGGTTTAAGAAGCGTACTGAAGTTTGGGACAAATTTTCGGTAGTACCCCACTAGCCCCAAAACTGCCCTGACCTGTTTCTTTGTAGTCGGTAAGGTCATGTCACGAATGGCTGCAGTTAAGTCTAGATTAGGGCCTATTTGTCCGTCACTTATGATATGGCCAAGAAATTCAATCTCTCGAAAGCCCGCGCGTACTTTGGTGGGTTTCACGGTCAATTTATGGCGCTCGAGAATATCAAGTAGACCACCCACTGAGGATAAATGTTGGTCCCATGTTCCTGTTGCTACCAGTATGTCATCAAAGAAATTCAATGCGTCAACGCTCTCTAACGGTAATTTTCGCATGAAGCGCGCGAATGTTGCGGGTGCGTTCGCTAGTCCGAACGGTAGTCGGCAAAACTGAAATAAGCCTAGCGGGGTTGGAAAGGCTGTTTTTGGTCTGTCGTCAATAGCAACTGACAGTTGCCAGTACCCTTTGCACATGTCAAACTTCGAAAAGTAATGTGCCTTAGTTAGTTTTGCGAATAACTCGTCCTGATTTGGGATAGGTTCTGCATCGAATTCAGTTATCTCATTTAACTGTCTGTAGTCCACACAAAAACGAAGCGTACCGTCTTTCTTTTTAACTAAGACGACCGGTGATGAATATGGGGAGATTGACTGTTCAATCACGCCCTGTTTTTGCATTTCACGCACCTGTTCTGCTATGTACTTTGTGCTCTCATATTTCTGTGGATACTGTTTTAAGCGTATTGGTTTGTCACTTAAAAGTTTGATGCGGTGTTCAACCAAATCTGAGTGGCCCGGTTGGTCGGTGAATATGCGCGCGTGTCTGTGTAAGAGCTTTGACATTGCGTCGCGCTGTTCGACAGTTAAGTTCGAGTCAATCTCGACTTGATCGACTGTAACTGCAGAGTTAGGCGTGGTTTCGGCGGACATCATGTCTGTTCTGAAATTGGAGTCTTCCAATTGTATCAGTGCGACATTCACGTTTTGTATCTGTTCGTCGCTGCGTTCATAGTAACGCTTTAGCATATTTATGTGATAGATTTTCTGCTTATTTCCTATCTGTATGCTATAATCGTTCTGCTTCACACGCTTAATAACGCGGTAGGGTCCACGCCAGTGCATTTGCATGCGGTTATTATGCGTGGGCCGCAAGAGTAACACGAGCTGACCTGGTTCGAGGTCACGTTCCACAGCCGTACGGTCAAAATTTCGCTTGTATCGGGGTTGTTTTTCGCGAATGTTTTCCTGTGCTAAGTGACACGTTTCGGTCAGACGTTGACGTAGTTCGGCTACGTACGTGTGAATATCTTTACCATCGGTCACAGTGTCTCCCTTGACCCATGTTTCTTTTATTAGCTTAAGGGGACCACGAGGTTGTCTGCCGTATAGTAGTTGGAACGGTGAATAGCCCGTACTCTCTTGTGGGAGTTCGCGATACGCGAAGAGTAATGGTGCTAGAAAACGTGGCCACTGGTCGGGTTGTTCCGAGGCCATTTTAATTAACATTTTCTTTATTGTACCGTTAAAACGTTCAACGGCACCATTAGACTGAGCGTGATATGGTGATGAGAACAACTGTTTACACGCCAGTAGATGCATTGTTTCAGCCATCATTGCTGAGGTGAATTGAGTGCCCTGGTCACTCAATATTTCTCGAGGAACGCCCGTGCGAGAAAATACGTCTATTAAAGCGTCTGCGACTTCGATCGCTGTGATGCCCTTTAATGCGACTGCTTCTGGATATCGTGTTGCAAAATCCACGATTGTTAGGATATAGCGATATCCTCCTTCGGCCGCGGGAATGATTGGGCCAATAATGTCTACTGCGACTTTTAGGAATGGTTCCTCTACTGTTGGTACTATTTCGAGGGGAACTCGACTGACACGCCCTCGGTCAATATGTTGTTGACACTGCGTACATGTACGAACGTACGAGCGAACATCCCTACTCAGGCCTGGCCAAAAAAAATCTTCACGAACCCGTAGTTCAGTGCGACGTGCGCCCTGATGTCCGGACATGATTGAATCGTGTGCGAAGCTGAGAATCAGCGGTCTGAGTGGTGTAGGGGTAAATAAACACGTGGTGCTTCTAGTATCATTTTCCTTATAGTCGGTGCGCCGAAACGCTAGTCCGTCCTTCAGGAAATACGTCATTGTCGCGTACTTGCTGGACGTAATAGTGTTTTTCCGTGCCAGCTTTAGCATTGAGGACAAGCTTTTGTCCTCCTGCTGCAGGTGACTGAGTTGACTTGGGGTCAACTGCGGAAATGTGTTCTCGACTATCTTTAGAGCTGGGGGTCCTTGTTTACTACGTTCCCGTTGTGCTCTAGTGGTTACGGGGAGAACAGGATAGATGTCATCAGTGTGTGCGTCACACTGCCCGGGCGATAGTATGAATCCGAACTGCATGTCTCTTATCACTGCGGCGGTGACTGTACCGGAGAATACGGGTGACATAACATGTACAGTGGCTCTTGGACATGTACTAAGGTGTCCCATAACACATCGAATGCGGACACTACCCCTTAGATACTGTTCAGGGCGTACAAATTTAGCATTTATGCAGCTTATGGACGCGCCTGTATCGACCATATTTTGACTCTTTTTCCGTTTACTGTAGCCTGTTGGGTCCTTAGAGTTGCACCTGTTTCAGTGCATACTTTTACATCACGTGGACTGGGACAGTTCTGAGAACTATGCCCCTTCCCTTTGCAAGTGTAACATGTCATAGGTGGGGAGTCACGTGTGTGACGTCGTACGTCGTGTGACTTAGTGTATGTCCGTTGTACCGGTTCGGGTTTTTCCGATTTCGTCATTGGTCGGTTCAATTTTGGTGTATACTTCTGCCGATTTGTAAGAAAAGGGCGTGGTGCACTCCTCGTAATTACTGGATCAGGGTAATCATTATAAGTGTCTGCTAACTTCAACATATCACTGAAGTTAGTCGGGGGATTTCGCTGCAAATATGTCGTCATTGCAGGCGGAGCAATATGGAGAAATTGATCTCTTAATATCAAATCAAATAGGCCCTCATATGTCTTCCGGATGTCTGTCAAATCAATCCATCTATCAAGATAATGGCGTAACCGGGTACCGAAGGCTTGCATGGTGTCATTTGCTTTAGGTATGGCTCTCCTAAACATTTTTCGAAAGCCTTCTGCTGTACATTGAAAAGTACGCATCAAACCCGTTTTGAGATCTGCATAAGTAATAGCAGGATCGCGCGTTAGATCAGTAAATGCGCGCGAGCTTTCACCTTGAAGTATTTGACCGAGTTGTTGTTTCTTTTCAATGTCAGTGTAATTAAAGTTGGCAATGAAACTGTCAAAGCGTGTCAAAAACTCGTCAATCGTCTCGACTTCAGGGTTAAAGAAAGCTAGCCGTGTACGGGGTTTATTTAACTCGGCCTGTTGCTTAGCAGTCCCATCTAACAACTTCTCTCTAGCTGTTACCTCTTGCTTAGCTAATTCAAGCTGTTCCTGATGTGCTCTAGCTTTTAACTTAAGCTTTCTCTCTTCTACTTCCTGCCTTTTATCTTCTAAATCCCTAGCTGACTGAATCTTTAATAACTCTATTTCTCTCATATCTTGGATTTCTTTCTCTTTAAAATCTCTCGCCTCTTTCGCTCTTTTTTCCTCTTGCTCTCTCAGAGTTTGCATCTCTAGCTGTTTAGTTATCTGTCTCTTTTCTTCTAGCTCATTTTTCTTATCCTCTAGCTCTCTCAGGTTTTGCATCTCTAGCTGTTTAGCTAACTGTCTCTTATCTTCTAGCTCTATAGCCTCTTTCGCCTCATTTTCTTTCGCAACATACCATTTAGCTATCTCCTCATCCACGTATTTCTTTAACTCGGCTTTCTCAAACCCGAATTCTCTGCCCATAGCCATGAGTTCTTTCTTTATGTTTACTAGCTCGGCCATTTTTAAAATTTGCTAGTTATCACGAGTATGGATAAAGTGACTTAGAATATTCGCGGGATTTTGACCTCTGTCGGTCACAAGTGGTGCAATGGTGTGCGTATGAACACCAGCCACCACGTGATTAGGATTATGACAAACACGAATAAAAGGAGTCCTAATCGCAAATTTGCAAAGTTAGCAAAATTAGCAAAACAACAGTTGCTAATGTGGCGTACAAAATATCGATCTATGTACGTCTAAACACGAGTCGGTACGCGTTAACGATAATAGCGTAAAGATTATAAAACTTATTTCAACACAATAATAAGTCTTATCAAAATCCAGTTCACCTAAGTCTCAATAGCAAAGCCCTAACATGCAATAAACAATGCATAATGGTGATGAGATAGAAAAGCAGGAAAGAGATGACACTTTCTTACAACAACACAATTTACCTTGTCAGATCACGGTCAGTGGTCACCAGAATGGGACGAAACGGGATGGCTCGTTACAAGCCGACCCTGAGCTGAAGTTAGAGATGCAAGGGGTGAAGTCTATTTTTGGCCTGCTCCGGTGCACCTCCAAGAAAAGCCCAAGTGACGTATGCCAGTACTACGTCGCGTCAAGTTGTTACATAGACACACATGACATACACCATTGATGTTTGGGTGGGGCCCACTTTATTAATGTCATGCCAAGGAACGTTTTATTGGCGGTGTGTGTTGTGAGTGTGTATCATAAATGTGAATAAATGGACGAACAGACGAACGGTGCAAAACAATAGTACAAATTCTTTCGTCCCTCTCAAAAACTATGAATAACAAGAGAGTTGAAAGATGTTGAAATCAGGTTATTTATTTCCCGATTTAAAAGGGGCACTACTCTTTCGCACAGTGATTAATCATTCATTCAACTTTCCAATGTCATACACTCTGTGGGAAATAAGGGGAGATGAAAATGATGAAATTCAAAATATAAAATAAAGATTAATTATACAATTCTTATGCGGCAAATGGGACCGCTTTAACAATAGTTCACATGTAAAATAAGCATTACTTTTAACATTAGAGTTCTTATTTTGCAAACGATATAATAGTGTTCATTTTCTTAGAGTTCTAGAGTTAAGTAGGTGCGCGTTAGCCGTGCTAATTATTACTCACTATTAATGTCAGAGTTCCAAGGAGATGACGTAATCTCACACGTCACTTATAAGAGGCACTTCAAAGTGAAGACAGGACGCAAATGAGGCGTCGCATTACAGGTGAAGATTCTGCAGAATCTAGGCACCACTTTCAGATTATCATTGGGGAGAAATCTGAAATTTAGCTGACTGTTGTCAGCCTCGATAATTATCGTTGTACCGGTTGTCGTGGAAACGGACAGCCCAACGACGTTTAGCATTATCGGGTGGAGTCGTCCAGTGGGATGTGTCGTCGCATCACATTGAGTGTAGAACCCCGGATATCTGTAAGAAATCTCGGTGCTAGCCTCTCAATTCGCGGGATAGACTGCCAAACGAACTCAGACAGGGTGAAGACAAAATTGGTCCCTCGTGTCGTTAACTGCATACAACCAGCGTCGCATGCATGGGTTTTTTCTTGACAGTGAACTTTACACTTTGCCAATAATTATACTGAGTAATTTTGCCTCGTTACTCAATATATGGCATCAGACGGATGGAAAACGGATGGAAAGAGATTATTGCAGCTTTCCTTTATGAAATCTCTGTACATGAGATAATTCATACGTGAAGTTAGACTGGCTTCAGACGAATCGACGTTTTCAACATTGAGAATAAAATCTTCCTTTTGCCTCTTTATATAGCTTTTACTGAAGGTTTCCAGAAACTTCTAGAAGCTATGTCCTGTGACATGATTTTTGCCTTGGATATATAGTGGTAATCGTGATGCACGCTTTTCTGTAGTCAATTCTAATGCGCACTGGCCATTTCTCTCGTCAACAACACGTGACTCGTACTACGCAGTTGTCCCCATCATTTAATATACATATTCTTCATAAACTAATATATATATTCAATATGATATATTAACACACACTGCGTCACGAACGTCTGTCTACTAAAGAGATCTTAGGTGACCGTTACTGGAAGTTACATGCTACATACGGAAAAATAACAAAACTCGGATTACTTCAATTAGTTTTGTTAGCGGTTTTTTAAAATGAAATAAAATATAATTTCTGTCCCTCATTTCCTGTGACAGTCACTACGCTTGGTTTGTGGAACGACCAATTGCTTCCAGAATTCGTCTCCCACTCTCGAATAGCGGTACAATATACCCTTTTTCAGAATAATGCATGCTTTTCTATTCGAATTGTCAGTTTCGACGTCACTAATAGGTACAGCCTGCTCGCATATCTTGTTTAGTGTTTCGTCTTCAGCTTGTAGCAATTTTATCTCGCTAACTGTTGCTTCATCTACGGCTGGTGCGGCAGACATAGGCGTGGTTACGGTCTTACAGTTACTACTCGCTGCTCTGGTTACGGCGTTAACCAGTGGTGTGTCAGTTGAAGTTTGTTTTTTGCACGGCAATATGTACTTGCAACCAAGGATTACGTCATGCGGTGAATTTTCGATCACAGCCGCTCTGACTGTTCCTTCTACGAAGTCAGAAATTATAGAAATTTCTGTTACTGGTAAAGTGTCTCGTTCTCCATTCGCGAAGGTAACTGAAATAGTTTCTCCTCTGTAATCGGCACGGTTAACTAGAGATGCATTTACCATGCCGTCCAGTTCGCACACGGTATCAAGCAAAGCGATTGTTTCATGTCCGTTTGTTTGTACTGGTGTACGGTTTGACTTCTCTGTTTTCGGTGTATGACTATCTACTGCATAGACTTTTGCTGGCTTTTTGTCAGGACAAGTTCTCGAAAAATGGCCACTATCACCGCAAGTGTAGCAAGCAAGCATCTTTTTATCTTTCTGCTTGTCGGACTTGGTTTTAGTGTCGGACTTAGACGTTTTCTCATGGCTTTCGATACGCGTCTGTCCGCTGTCATTTTTCTTATCCTTCCGAGTTGGAGGTTCATTTGATCAAGATTTGTTGTTCGTGTGAGCGTGCGAGAATTGAGAATGTGCGTCATCATAGTGATTGGCTGCCGGCCTATCTCTTCTAGCGTGGATTTCTCCCTTTCGGCTAGGTAAACAACGAGATCTGATTTGTATGACCCGAGTACTTGGTCCTTTACCATTTCATCCCTGAATCCATTGTACGTCTGTGGAATTTCAGCTAAGTCCATCCACCATTGGAATAAGTCAGTCACGCGCCTAATGTATTGTGCGTGCGTTTCTGAACTTGTTTTTGTGGCCTGCTTAAATTTACGGCGATATGTGTCTGCTGTGAGTCGGTAGCATTTCAACAATGCGGCTTTGACGGTGTTAAAATCATCAGATTCTGGGTCACTAAGTTTATTGAACTCATCTTTCACCCCTCCTAGTAGCAATCCCGATAAATTTATAGCCGAATGTTCGGCTGGAATGTTGGTCACTTTAGCTAATTTTTCGAACGTTTTTAAATACGCGTCTATTTGATCTTTGTGTTCATCAAAAGGGACCATATTTAACCTAGGAATGAAATGTTCAGTTCTACTCTGGTTGTGCTCATCACTAGAATGTGAACCACCGCTGCTTCTACGATCACGGTTATGGCTGGTAATTTCTAACTTCTTCACCTCCAATTCTAACCGTTTCGTTTCAGCTTCTATACGTTTCGCTTTGGTGTCCGCATCTAGCCATTTCGCTTCGGTGTCAGCATTTAACCGCTTTGCTTCCGCAATGGCTTCTATCCGTTTTTCGATTTCGATGCGTTTCAACTCGCGATCTCCTGCGCGCTTTTCTCTTTCTATCTCTTGTCTCTCTTTCTCCGCTTTCTCTATCTCTTATAGCTAGCTCAGCTCCAACGTAGTTTGTCAACTCATCACCTTGGTATCCTAGCATGATACCAGCTTCTTTCAGGTCTTTGATAACCTGTTTGCGATCCATTTTACTGTCTTAGCGCATCTGGCTACAAATAAAATGTATCTCGTGATTTGTGTATTCTAACCGTCGGCGATAAACTTCGCTTTATCCCAAAATAACTTTTAGTTTACAACTTGCAAAAATTATTTAATTAATTCAGAGCTCCGTCCTAAATAAATTACGCGTTAGTCACACGCTTCACCTGCTTGTTACAGTTCCCAAGGCTGTCCCAAGGCTTCCGTAATGTCACGGCTCCTACTATACAACATTACACATTATACTTAGCACCCTAAATATAATCTTCCGAAGTCTGTTACTACCGGTAACTCTCCTAGCTGCGGTATAACACGTCGACTTCTCACAATGAAATATTTAACATCACCATGCTAAATAATCATTAACAGTTAACATTATGCATTTAACTACGCTTAAACACAACAATATTAACTAGGTGTACACAATTCCCTGCAAAAGAATACATGCACATGTCACAAAAGCAAGACAATTTCAATGATCCTGAATCAAAAGAATATTGGCAATTTTTCTGGTGTCGTTTTCTAAAAGATATGATATGCCCTATGTATAAAAATGTTACAATTTAATACATATCAATCCCGCTGACGAGATCCCACTTGTTACATTTCCAGTATTTCTTTATAGACCCTGCCTAGGATTTTAAGGACTTTAAAATGATTAGATTTAATTAATTCCTTCTCTCCATCCCACACAGAATGGTTGCTCAAATTATCATTCGACTAAACTCAAAAAATGTGTCTTTGTAGTGAAGACGACAGATTTACGAACTGTCAACTTGCGTACAAAAGCTGGCTTGGAGTCGTTAAATTCCTCTTAATTAATATGCATTCATTACGTCATTCAGCTCAGTCAGCCCCCATCCAAACCACGTGATTAGTTAGGACTATTATGCATAAAAATTTACTACGAAGAGGTTTAACAATTAAAAATAAGATTTAATAAGGTTTAACAATTAACAACGATAATTAAATGCGAGCGCGAAGTCTAATTCTACTCATGGCAAATAAACGAGTGCTATTAATTTCAAAGTCAATTGTTCTTGGTTTGCGAAATATTGCTCAATAGTTCGTTTGATTGTGATCGTTTAGCTCTACTTAGCTTCGTTCATGACGCCTCGTGGTTTCCAAACCGGTCCAAACTAGTCCACCTCACTTCAATCACCGCCAGCCAATGCACATAGCATATGTAGATAACTGTCTCTCAGTTATTACGCCGGACGACAAATGCTAATCATTATCCTTTCAGTCTGCAATAACACGAATTGGAATCTTGGTTCAAGACACCTGTGCTTTTATACTTGTACAGCTACTTTTGGAACGTTCTTGAACGTTCTAGAAAGTTCTGAGAGTTTCTCAAAAGTTCTGGAAGTTTCTTGAACGTTCTAGAGTGTTCAGGAGAATTGTAGAAACATGTGGACAACTCTAGCAGTTCAGGGAGGAAGCTCGGCATTGAAAGCAAATCGAGAATTTTCTCGAACACACGCGATTTTCCAAATTTCATGTCCCGGTCACAGAAGCAAAGTTTTTCTGGAATAACAGCGATTTCCTTTCTGTTCTAGACCTAATGGATTAAGAAAACACACTTTCAACCCAGGAACAGAACAAAAGTGAAAATTTGTTACATAGTGTTATCTTTCGTCTCATATGAAAATGCGCCTTTGTAGTACAGACAAACAGATTCACGAACAGACAACTTGTGTACAATAGCCAGTTTGGAAACCGTTAACACTCTCTTAAATCCTTATGCATTCAAAGGTTCATTTAGCTCAGTCGATCCCCCATCCAAACCACGAATTAGGTCTATATGCATAAAAATTCACTACAAAAGAGGTATTAACAAATAAAGAATTTAATAGTTAATATTTAACAATAACAAGCAATTATGAAGACACAGCTTCAGATCTAAACTAAGGCAAAGTTTCAGTTCGCTTGACTATTACTATTTTAGAGTTTATTTTTGCCAGCACTTTCGATTGATTCAGAATTCAGTTTAGTTACTCATCTTTCTCGGTAGTCTTGATGCACACGTGGTCTAATTATAGTTCGATCCTTCCACGTATCAAGCGATGCTTGCGTAGTACAGTCGTAGTTTCCAGCAACCTGGTCGTCTCCCGACTTGTCACACTGATGAACCGTCATAGCATAGCGTCAACAACGATGGCGACACGGAATTGTACGTCGTTCACCAATGTTTGTACAAAGGAACGGGCATCCAAATGATGAGAAGGTGGCAATAATACGTAGAATGTATTATAAGGCTGAGAATAAGAACCCGCGCTGAAAATGAAAGTGTAGTTCTATAAGTGATTTGTGTTTACATTCGCAAATCAACCAAGCATGTGTGACTGATACAATGCGCTTAGTTTTAAATCTTCGATTATCGTGTCTTTTACAATATATTTATATTCATAAAAGATACAATGTAATTCACATGTGTGTTATTTTTAACATTAGATGAACGTATGAATTTCCAAACATTACTTCATCAAAAATGGAATTCATACAAAGAAAATAAAATATAATTCAAATTAAATATGAGCGCTTTACGAATTAACAATGAAATTACACGCAAGAGAATCATTTGAATTACAAAGAAATTTGCAACGTGCACAGACGTTTTCTGCGGCACAAGAGAAATAAGGTTTATACAAATTAAAGTTAAAAGGTTACAATTAATTTCTATACAATGAAATCTTTAGGCTTTAGTCATTCTATCGAATCACGTATGCTTGGAGGAGAATTATGGTAATTCACACAAAATACATGAATAAATTCATATACAAAAATACAAATAGTAAAATGCAATATCATTGTAAAAAGTAGACGTGTTACCTTCTTAAAGTAGACTTTACTGCACAAGATGGGTTCCTATATTCCTATGTTCCTTCTGACTCAGCAAGATATTTCGGCGACTAAGATGCTCGTGTGTATGTCGGCCGGTCTGGGGTGGCGAGTAAACAATATTACCGCGTCAAGAGTATTTATTGCAGTGCATGAATGTATCACGTGACTAGAACTTTCTCGACTGCTATCTAAAGTTACATAGCAAGGGATGAACTCACTATTGTTTTTTTTCCTCATGCGGTGCATGACGGGAAGGTTCTTAACAAAGGAATTCAATTCAAATATGATATTTGAGTTTTGGATGTGGGTCATAAGTTCATGACAAGAATTCTGGTCAGAAGTCTGTCACACACTAATTAGCACCCTAAAGCACCTCACACTAAATAGCACCATACAAACACCCCACACTAAATATCACCATTCCAACACTTCACACTAAATATCACACTCCAACACTTCACACTAAATAGCACCATACAAATACCCCACACTAAATATCACCATTCCAACACTTCACACTAAATAGCACCATACAAACACATCACACTAAATATCACAATTCAAACACATCACACTAAATAGCACCATTCAAACATTCACACTAAATATCACTATTCAAACACTTCACACTAAATATCACCATACAAACACTTCACACTAAATATCACCATACAAGCACTTCACACTAAATATCACCCTTCAAACACTTCACACTAAAGAGCACCATATAAACATCTCACAGTAAATATCACCATTCAAACACTGTCACGAAAATGAGTGAATATTAATAATTTTTTTTCTCTACCTCTAAGTATTTTTCTAACTCTAAACTATTAATGAAACAGATAAGTTAAATAAAAGAGGGACAGGGGTGAAAATTACCATTTTGTCAACAACGCAAATCTAAGTCAGAAACACTAGCTTTAAGTTCGTGCCGAAGAAGGGAAAAAGTATAATTAACTTGTGAGAGAACACTGGCTTGACCCTCTGTGGTCAGGACCCACGCCCATAAATCTGTGTCAGTATAGAGTACATGGTGGCCAGTGTATGGGAGTATGTGAGAAGGCGCTGGGACGCTGATTTTGTCTGTGAAAAAGGCAGGCTCTGAGTTTTGGAAATGTAAACAACTTTTAAGAATCACCACTATAAAGTGTTTAGTAGTTTAAGTTGATACTGTATTGTGAAATTATTATTGAAATAGAATTTGAGTTATTGGAAAGTTAATATTTATATTACTACAGTTAAATGTGTTGGTTTGTGAGTACAACCATTTCTTGCTGTGAGTTAGTGTACTGCTTGCCAGGTGGCAATGAGTTGCCACAGTAACTGTAGTTTTAAAATAAAATACAAGTAGGACTGTTGCTCTGAGATTTTAGTGCGTGCTCTGAGAGTAAGCTAGATAGTTACTCAGAGGGCAAATGGAGATGTAAATCACAGGTACCAGCTGGGAACTTGATACTTGTGGCACTAATAGAAGTGGACGGCCAGAGTGTGGCCAGAATGTTCAGAATATTCGTCAGCACATACATGCGGTTCTGGTGGTACAGGGCAGTGCTGGATGGGGGTGTAGCGTGTGTGCTGGAAGGGGTTGTGTTCCAATCAGCTCAGAGAAAGTGATGTGCAAGAACTTTGTGTATAAAAGAGGTTTCGGAGCCAGGAACGGATGAGAAACGAGAATGTAGCATTTTGTAGAGAGGTGGAGGTACACCTCTGTCAGTTTCTCCCTGCTTTTTTGTATCAGGAAAATCTCTACGATTCTGCGAGGCAAGCAGCTAGAGAGTTCTTGGACACTGCAACAGAGTGCCAGATGTCTACCCGGCTGTATATGGAAAGCGTGCCATCAAGGCCGCTGCAGTTTAAGATGGACCAGTCAAACAGGACAGTAATCTGTGGGTTTTCAATGACTCTGTGCAAAGACAGCGGGTGATCGATTATTTCCCAACAGAAGAGATGAGCTGGTAGTATAATGTCATGGCACATGGGAGATGTTGCAAATGTGGATAGTGGATAATATTACATAGAGGTAGTATTATCGCATGGAAGCAGTAGCGGTCATGCATGTGGCATGCCGCCGAAGAATGGCAAGGTTGGCTGTTACGTAATGAGAAGAGAAGAGACAAGAAACGTGAGAGAAGAGGAGAAATGAAGTTAAGAGAAGAGATGAGAAACGTGAGAGAAGAGATGAGAAACGAAGTTAAGAGAAGAGAAGAGACGAGATGAAATGAGGAGAAATTGAAGAAAAGAAGGGAGAAGAGAGAACGTAACAAGAGTTGAGAAATTAGGCTTAACGAGAAGCGCACGGGAGCATGACATTGTAGCAGCCGTCGTAGCAGTGAAGACGGCCAGGTCGAGACGTCGATGGTGTTTTGTGTATCATCAAACACACACACACACACACCCAGCACAAGGAGAGATTAACAATAATGATGTGACCCCAGAACAAGCAGAAAGAGCCGATAACTATGTGAGCAGAGAACAAGGAGAAAATGACAATACCTATGTGAGTAAAAGAAAATTCTAACGAGTGTAGGAAATCTCAGAGCACATAAATATAAACTAAAACTTCAAACTAAAGCTTAGGAATCCTAATTAAACATTAAACCTAAAACTAGAAATAAACCTTAAGTTTAAATCATTGTATATAAGTAAAGAATGGTTGTAAGATAAATATAAGAAAATATTGATGGAACTGTTTGAAGAGGACTTGCAAGTCAAATGACATTTGTTTATTATTGAATTATTGAATTATTGAAATTTGATATAAGAGCAGTGGCACCAGAACTTATAAATAATGACTGTTACATTATGTTGTAAAATGCTTAGGCAATTCTAGAAGTAGTAATGCATGGAGAAATTGAATTTCGTATTTCTTTTATTTTATTCATCATTCATCATTTTTTCTTTCTTTCTTCTCCCTTACCCATGGGTGCGAGTGTGTATGGCTGACTGACTAACCAACGTGTGAGAGGAAACCCATAGACCAATAAATTTGAATTTATGCTCTGACATTGAGGCTTTCTCCTGTCTATGGTTTTGAAAGAGTGGCTGTTGTCGTTGTTATACCTTGTGTTGTCTGTACCTTCTACACTTCACCCTTAACCATATGCAAGCACACATGCAAACATGTCGGCAATACGTAACCTACACGCAGAAAAAAATTCGAGCCAAACAACCATCTTGGTATTCTGTGTGCTGATTGGTAATACTCTTTATGCAAGTCCTACGTGGCATCGACAAGCCACCACCCTCCCCTCGTCAGAGGGAAGGTGGGTGGCGACAAACACTTCACACTAAATAGCACCATACAAACACTACACACTAAATAGCACCATACAAATACCGCACAGTAAATATCACCATTCAAACACTTCACACTAAATAGCACCATACAAATACCGCACAGTAAATATCACCATTCAAACACTTCACACTAAATAGCACCATACAAATACCGCACAGTAAATATCACCATTCAAACACTTCACACTAAATAGCACCATACAAATACCGCACAGTAAATATCACCATTCAAACACTACACACTAAATAGCACCATACAAATACCGCACAGTAAATATCACAATACAAACACTACACACTAAATAGCACCATACAAACACCCTGCACTAAATAGTTCCATATAACCACCCCATACAAATTATCACCATACAAACGCCACAGACTAAATAGCAACTTACAAACACCACACTCTACATACTTCTACACAACTGTCCCATACTAAATATAAACTTAAAAAACACCATATTAAATATCCCCATATAAATACCACATACTTAAATATCACCAAACAAATACTCCACACTAAATATCATCTTACATTATACATCACCATCATGAGACCCCAACACTAAATGTCGCTGTAACAGTTGTCCATCATTTCTTTGCATTTTCAATGATCGTTCAAATATTTCTGAACACTGATCCTTGCTCTATGCATTAAGTACTCAAATTGTGACGTATTAATAATTAGCAGGTAAGCACATATTTTCACTAACTCATATATGCAAAAAATCTTGATGTGGTGTAAACACATCACAGAAGAGCACAAATTAATATTGCACTCACGACCTTAATGAGCGAATTGCTACTCCAATAGATAAATATCACTCATAACCTTAACAAGAGAGTTATCTGCTCCAATAGATCAATAACTCGTTGTGCAAAAGTCTACCACTAGAGGTAAAAATAGTCTTCCAGTCTAGTATTGCACACAGTGTTAAAAATTGCAATGTGTTATAGTAAAATGTGTTCGGTTATTTTCAAGGTTCATATTTTATATTTATCGAGCTTTAAAATAAAATCTTTTCAAGTTTCGTCAAAGCGATATTATCAGATTGCAAATGTGGACAGGTCCTGAATCTTGGATGAGTTATGGGCTTGACGTCACCCTTTGTCAAGCAAGTGGCGGATCAATATGTTCTCCATTCTAACACTGAAAAGACCAACTCTTACCTGGCTCATTTCCAGGTGACGGCGCATTCAACCGGAAAGCAGACATTCCTGCTCGAGAAGAAATCCTGAACTGAATTGCAATTGATTGTGTATATTACGTTGTATTCGTTCGCCATTTTGCCTTACTCACAACTATCTTTATTTTCGTTTTTGTTCATTTTCCGATAGTTTTCGATTGGCATTTAACATATGGTTTTATATATGTTTAACATTAAATATTAACAAGTCTAAATCTAAAAATGTGTACAGTTGTTTATGTGACTTTAGAGGTGTGATCGATCACTTATTTACTTTAGAGATGTGTAGCTGGTTACTAACATGAAGTAGAGATGTGTAGTTGATTACTAGTATGAGTTCGAGACGTGTAGGCGTTCACTTACATACTTTGGAGAAGTGTACCCTTTAGTTACATACAGTAGTTGATTGCTAACATGAGTTAGAGATATGTAGCCGTTTACTTATTGAATTTAGAGATGTGTAGTCGCAAACTAACATCAACTTATGGGTGCAAATGTAGTAATTATTTGATTGATATATTATCTTTAAAAATGATAAATTCAGTTACCGAAATGGCTTTTGAGGAAGGAAGCCCATTATACGTATGACGTTGAGCTGAGAGTCCATTGTTGACGTAAACAAGAAGTAAGAATGCCATTACTAGTGTGACGAAATGTTTTGTCAATTGTAAACCTAACTTTAGAGATGCGTAATATATTGTGAACCTGACTTTACAGATGTGTAATATATTGTCAACCTGACTTTACAGATGTGTAATATATTGTAATCATGACTTTACATATGTGTAATAGATTGTAAACCGGATTTTAGAAATGTGTAGTATATTGAAAACCTGTCTTTACAGATGTATAGTTAGACTGTAAATCTTATTCTTGAGATGCTTATTCGCTGACCTATATTGATTTTAAGTCGGTAGTCATATGCACGTGCTCACTTAATTCTGATTGTCTACTACAAGAATATATGGTATCTAGTCGTATACAGGCATGCATGTACACATTTCTAGTCGTTTACAAACACGCATGCACACGTGTCTAGTAGTTGACAAACATATATGTATTCGTGTCTAATTGTTTACAAACATTCAGATGCACAGATCTAGTCATTTACAAGCATACATGTACTCTTCTAGTCGATTACAAATATGCAGGTATACGTGTCTAGTTGTTTACTAATACATATACACATGTCTAGCCTTTTACAAACATAGATGTACACATGTCTAGTCATTTATAAACATATATGTACACATGTCTAGTTGTTTACAAACATACATGAAGAGATATTAAAATCACAGACTAAAACGCTTTCACAAAATGTCATTAGCAATAAGATAGCAAAAGGAGTACCCTTACATGGAAGCCACATGTCTAAATTTAAGTCCATTATTGACACTTTGACAACCAGTTTGACTTCGTTTTATTCTTACCCTATCACTACCACTCCAGTGTTTACAAAACAGGCAGTCATATAGTTGGGTGCGCTAGGGTGCACTTCAATTGCCACCCGTTAACATACTCGCTCACTTTCCAAATTAGCATTCGTGTTTGGACGTGCATTTGTTAAAAATTCCACAATTTGAAGATTGTTGTATCGACTATATAACCAACATATGCGTATCTACACAGTGAGTGTTTTGTAGAAATGTGTAACATTTATAAATGATTTTTATTACATATTGTCGTGTTTTGTAGAAAAAAACGTAACGATGTATTCAAGAATGATATGTACTAAAATTTGTCATAAACATGGTTTATACAAAAAAAACCTGTATTATAAATTGTCACAGTGATGTTTTATATAAATGTGTAACGATTTACTTAAAAGTGGTTGGTATTACAATTTGCCATAGTCTTCTTTTCGATGTAATAAACAATTTCTGTATTAGTTAAAAGTTGTATTTAAGACGCCTTAATACACATTTTGTTCTTGAACTTATTAGAATTGTGGTTACCTTATCTATGACTTAGAGTATGATTTGTGTATTAACAGAATTGTACTTATGTATGCTTTACAGTATAATTTGTGTATTAACAACAGTATGTTTATGTTATGTGTGACTCACTATGTTTGATGGGCACCATTTTGATAATGAAAATTATTAATTAATCTTTCAAAACTAATTGCAGTTGATGAAAATTATTAATGATCCTCAAGCACACCCACTTGTCTCTCTCACATGTCGGATATTTTGGCGCTGTACATATTTTCTCTATTCCACCACATAAAACAACATTTACAGTCACATAAATTTCCGTGAGTGGAAAACTTCTTACTAAATGAGAAGACAAATCCTACTTTTAATCTATATTTAGCGATAACCCATCAACCCACTTTCTTCTCCAACATATGATTAGCAATATGCATAAGAAGTCAATAAATTTTTAAAATAAACTTATTAAATGAACAATCAGATATACATATGACAATTACAATGAAATGGTGGATATTTATTATCAATAATTCCACAAAATCACGCATGGATAATTTCCATGTTACTCTGTCTCTTTCTATATATAAAACAAGGTATAATGACAGTTCAACAATAGAGTCAATACAAATTAGTCCTAACAGAGAATGGAAAAGATTTATTAAGCTTAAATGTTTAAGATTTTACTGACCTGGATTAAGCATTGCTTGACAGTCTTTCATTTGCTTTTTCAACAATGTCACAATGTCAAATATCCACGTTTCAGCAGTGTTTCCCGCCACACATGTGGAAACTGATGCGCAGCTATGTTCTCTAACATCTCCTCACCATCTCAGTTCCTTCAACTAGAACATAATTCCATTAATTTTGGTAATTTCAATGTACTAGAATTACTCCAGACGTACCCAGCATACTTTGCTCTGGTGCACCAAAGTATGTAGTATAATCCTTTACGCTTGCATACATCACAACAGACTTTTTTCCCCCGCATCTTCCTGGTCACTTAGGTAATAACCATGAACATATGAAAGTTAACTGTAGCCTTGAAACTGGAAACTTGAGACTCAAGTTGTGAAAAAGGTAGCCCTGTGCTTGGTCTGCTAATTGCTAATTATTAATTTATGATATTTTATTTCATAATTAATACATAAACAATAATCCTCTCATGCAAATAGCATGCACAGTCACCCAACAGGGATCTTTTGTCTTTGCGGTCACGAGAGCGACTAGGTCAATCCCTGGAACAGTCTGCTAACTAATTAACTCTCTGTCCACGTGTTACCTGTCTAGATTAACAGACCTTAAATGAATTATCTTGTCAATCTTTGTCTTTAATCCAGCCCCTCACATATAACATCTCTACGATGACGGGAACTATCCCAAACTTGCACTTAACCGTCTTTCTATTGGCATTACGTCATTTGCAGCCCCCACCCGTCATCATACACAAGCGCCTCTCTATCAATGTAATGAGAGTGGATAGTTATAAAATCAACAATTTATTAAAGAAAAAATAATATAAAAAAATGTAGTTTTACAATTAATGTAATCAAAATTACACACAAGGCAATTTATCAGAATCACAATCTCATCAAGCACATAGAATTAAATCAATCAAAAAAAAATATTACATGTCAATTCCATAGAACAATTACTAGGAATTTTACATCAAAGAAATATCTTCACAAATGTAGTTTAGCTTACACAAGTTCTCAATGTCAATAAGCCAACTAAATAAATAATACAGTCAAGTCAATGTAAGATATTAAAGAGAAGAATCAGAAATAAATAAGGAATTTATGAACTCATGAAAAACATGTACAGATTACACAGAAAATACATAGTAATGGTTCACCTGATTGCAACGGAATCAACCAGCGGGTTTTCTGTCTTTCTCTCTCACGATCCACGCCGATATGTTGATTGATGGACTGAAGATGCTTGAGGAGACAGTGACAGACTCTATCCATTGTGTAGGGTAGTGCGACCTTGACTGATTTCCTAACGGGGACCGCTAGCTCAAAAGACAGCAATGAGAATGTGCCCGCTACGAATGGATATCGGTAGATCTCGATCACTGACTACTTAGTGAGTTATGACGTAACTTTAGAACACAAGATTATTACGTCATGCGTCATGCCAGGTTTCCAATGCTAATGAATTGAAATACTAGAGCATGAAGGTTACTTGCTCTAACAATGAACTGCGTTCCAAAATAACAAATTAGAAAAATAGAAAATGGGTTAAGAGTCCAAGCACGATTTTATCTTGACTCTGTCACATCCAATATGAATTACACAGCATAAACACAAATCAGTTTCCTGCCCGAATTTGTACAATTCTCAAAAGTCAGTCTTCACCACTGCCCTTGAATAAAATAATGTGGATAAAGTTTACACAGTTCTACTTTCCAAAACCAGCCTTTTATTAGTCTCTTACGGTTCCAACAGTTACTTGGCTGGATCAGTCTTATGCACTTCACAGCTGTCCCCCTCAGTCTTCTTGATGAACTCAAATTCCTCAAGCAAGTGTCACTGGTTATCTATGAATCTTCATCCACATGAGAAGATACTCCTCGTCATAATATCCAATTATGTCATAGCACACATGCAGTATCCCACACTTCTCTTAGAATATTACCTAGAGTCCCAACAAGAATTTCTCCTGCTCATGGATCTCAGTACCTTCAGAAAATCCAATGGCAGTTAACAGTTGTCAATGTCGAAGTAAAACTTCAACTGTCGACTCATATGAATGTTGACATAAGCAATATCGAGATAAGTGAAGCTTGATGGCAGCAAGGGATGAAGTTTACCAATGCTTGCACATAAGCAGCAACAAAACGGCTTGCTTTGCAAGTAGAACTTGAATCTTGCATCTCAGCAAAGCAAAAAATGGAATGGATGACAACGGAACGGAATGGCTTGTTAACTGTTGACAGAAGAAACGCAATGGTGTGCATCAGTCTTGTGTTTCAAGTATTCATAATCTCTACTTTTATTCTTGTTTCTTCATTTAAAATTCCTTTTTTACAATTCTTTCATCTGTTTATTTGTTTAAACAAGAATAAAAATGACATAGTTTAACCCGTTCCCTGTCAGGCAAAAAAACACGTGTTGGCAGCGCCATGTCAGGCACTTTTGGCGTTCAGCGATAATTTCTATGGGTTACTAAACTAAAAAATAAAAAGTGAAGCTAATACTAAATTAATTTTAAAAACGTTAATTGTAAACTATTACATACATATTATAAAATATGTTAAGACTTAAAAAAAAAATTTAATTAAAAAATATATAAATAATAAAAAAAAAATTTCACCTTTTTGTTGAACTTGCGATTTTCATCATCTGTTGTCATATTCCTGGAAGTTTGGCATTGCTCTACATATTTATTTAATAGTCCAAATTGTGTGGAGATGTTTTGGCAATATGTTAATCCAAATTTTAGTCATAATTAGTTTTTTTTTAAATCAAGCACACGCCACCAAGTACTTTCACTCAATGGCTACAGCGCCCGAGATGTGTTTGATGAACGTACAGTGCCCGAGATTTGAAAATAGATCTAGAAAAATAGATCGCATCTATGAAGATAAATCCAAAAGAATTGAAGTGTTCCACATTTGTCCAGTTCAGTATTTTTCGTACACATAAAAACTATTTCCATAAGAATTTTTTTTACACATCAATAAAATAAGTCTCCAAAACTGATACATTTCAGTCACCTCTGTATCACGCCATGTTTGATAGAGACGAAATAGAAAGATTTGCACGCGATCGATAGTAGATCTGCGGCATAAGTATTCGTGAACTCGACAATTTTTTGCACAAAATTCACTGGTAAAAATGCTTCCAAAATATCGACTTTCAGTATTTTCTACAAATGGCATTTGTATTTCACTATTTCCTGCAAAAGCAAGTGGCTTTTCCATGCACGTAGCAGACGACGAAGCCAGCCACACCACCACGCTTTGACACGACCGGTTTTTAGTTTTCGTAGTACTGGCCTCGAGGTCAACTGCATCTAAAATTTCAAGGGGCTGGTTGAACATTTTCATTTTTTGATGAGAAATAAGATTCATTTAATGAATCAAATTCTGACCCAGCTGTGGCTTCAAACTGTGAGTTTGAAAACAACGAAACTTGCCATGGAGATCAACACAAAATGTCTGCGCGTCTTCACAAAGACAGTGGGTTGTATTGAAAAAGCCGCCAATTCAAGCTCATTAGCATACTGATTATAAGTATCCAATCGTAAAATTTATAACAGATTGGGTGCGGAAGCCAAACATATCTTTCAATTTTTCTAATTTTGGTTATTTTTAATGAATGGTTTAATGAATGAATGAACTACGCGCACGTATCCGTAAGCCTGTGACACAACGTGGAACGCAGTCAAAGTCTCACACACTTCCGGTTGTGACATAACACCAAGACTGCGAATGGGTTAAACTCGTTAAAAATATTTACAAAGAAAAACATAATTCAAAAAGATTTTAAGCAAATATTAAAAAATCAGTTAAATGACAATTCACTATCTCGGACATACATTTCTGTTCAGCTCTAACCACGAAGCCATCATGTGGGACCCCAATGATTTTAACAAGAGGTAGGGTTCAATTTTTTGTTTCGATGACTTTTCTCCAGATGATGCAGTAAGCCTTTTATCAGAGATATTCTAAGCTTTGGAGGGCCTCTGGAGAAAACTTCCTCTCCTCACTTGTTTCTGGATAAGGCAGGTGGTGGTGCTTGTGTGTGGAGTAGTTGTGTGTGAGTCAGTGCGTGTGTGAGTCAGTGCATGTCTTGTTGTTGATCACTGTACTGCATGTCGGCGTGTGTGGATGGTGTAGGAAGGCTTCAGTCCGGAGGTCCACTGACTAAGTCGCCATTGTTGTTGTGGTGGCAGTGGTGGTGGTGTTTACAGAGCCCAGGCTAGAGACACACCAAGTATGTACTCAGCATGTATATGCGCCCTGGATGTTCACCTCCCCTTTTCTGCTTAGTGGTTTGAGCTCTGTTGTTGTTGTCCCCGGCGTCCGTAAGGTTATGTATAGATGTGTGTTGGTGGCCAGATAGGTGGTCTAGTATGAGTTCGATCCTGTCTGTTATGGGGTGGTTGTAAAAACCCCACTGCATGTACTGATGTTCACTGCACCTTTGCCATTGTTGTCGATGTTGTCGGTGGTGGCTCTTGTGGTGGCTTTGTTATTGTTGCAGTTCCTGTTGGTGGTGTGGTTGTTGTCGTCTGATGCCTGGTGGTGGGCGCCGTTGTTTTGGTTTGTGGCTTTGTTCTGTGTGGTTTCTTTGGTCAGTTGTCATCGTGGTTGGTGTGGTTGTTGTAGTGGCCCTTGGTGGTGTCTCTAGTAGTGGTGAGAGTGCAGGAGCCACTCGTGTGTTAGTTAGTTCGGCGATGGCCACTGCGAGTTCCGTTTGTATGTCTTCTTTAGGAGGGTCACCTGATTTAGTGCTCCTTTCCTTTTTGTCTGTCTTCATTTTTTGCTTGTCTGTTTCCTGGTGGGTTTTTGGTTTGTTGTCGTTGATGTCGTTCGTAGTTTGTGTCTCCTTGCTTCCTGAAGTGGTGGTGGAAGTTTGGATCTTCTTGTTTTCCACGGTGGTGATCAGGGTTTGGGTAAAATTCCGTCTTGTTTCTTCTTTGTCCGTCTGTGTAGAGCGTTTTTTTTAGTTGTCGGCAGCAGTTTCCAGATGATTTCTGTCTGTGTTTCACAGTCTGTTGATGTAGTTTTCTTCCGGTTGTCTTGTCAAGTGCTTTTTTAAAAACTTGTGGAGACCAATTGCGGTTAAGATGGCTTGTTGTCTAGTTGTAAGTTCATCTTCCGTTTTTGTGTGGATGAGGGTCAACAGCAAATTAGTAAACGCATTGTTTAGTTCAACGTTTTGAGTTTCTAGTGTGAAGGTGAAGGTGATAACTTTTTGTATGCCCCCATTTTCGGTTGGTATGCTCATTTCACAGCAGTATTTTGTCCAGTCTTCTCCTTGTGTACTTCTTAATGTTTGTACCTCTTCAAGCCTCTTTTGCTGTATTTGTCTCAGCTGGGCTATGCACTCGTTTGTGAAACAGAAAGGGCCATCCGTATCTTCTGTGACTGGCTCAGAATCACGTAAAATGTCACTTGGTGGAGTGGGCAGTACTGGCGTTTTAGCCAGTCCTGAAAGGGCTGAGGTTTGGTGCTGGCTTTTCTGTTGTGGCGCTTTGACATGACTCTCCTCCCGGCAGTCCGATGGATGGAGTGTGTTCATCAGTGGTCCAAAGTGAAAAATGTGAGTGCTGCTCATGAAAAAGGTGTGAGGGTTCAATTTTTTTTCTCGCTGGCACTCTCCAGAGGATGCAGGAAGCCTTTTATCTGGGATAGTATCAGCTTTGGTGGTCCCCTGGAGGTCTTCCTCTCCTCACTTGTTTCTGGAGAGGGGTGAGGGTGGCTGCTTGGAGGTGGTATTGATCTTCATGTCTGTAGTGGTTGGGAGGCGGGTGCAGGAGGGTGGTGGTGGTAGCCTCCTGTAGCAGTCACCGTGAGGAGTAGTAGCTAGCTGTAGATCGCTGGAGGAGGATTTTTTGTTTGTTCTTTTTTCTTTTCTCTTTTTCTCTTTTCTTTTTTTTAATTTTTTAAAATTTTTTAAAATTTATTTATTTATTTTTATAAGTTATAAATTATTATTTTTCCTGTGTAGAGTGCGTCTGTCTTAGTCCTCTTTTCGGGGCCACTCCAGCACTGTCCTCAGTGTATGTTCAGTGGTGCTGGTAGTTATTAAAAAAAAAAACATTAACTGCCGGTGTTTGTCCATGGCTGACTGGTACTTCTACAGAGCACAAGGTACCTCTCACCGAGTTTCAGACTCTGGCGATTCCCCCCCCCCCCACCGTGATGTATTTGTACTCCGGGAAAAAAATCGAAAATATTAATACTGTCCCTCTGTGGTGTGCTGTTTCTCTGTATTTAGTCTGCCATCGGTTTCCGTACTGGGGACGTCCAGGGTGCCTTGGTAGCTGGTGTGTTTGGTTGTAGGTGTTGAACAGCCACCATAAGAATTCAGCGGGTTTCAACCAGTCTCTGTCGTTGTGATTGTTTTCGTAGATTTGCCTGTTTGTTCTTTCCATTTTTTGCTGTTCTCTAACCCACTTGGGTGGACAGTTTCTTTTTTCCTCTTTTCTGTCTGTGTCATGGCGATGATTGTTTGATTTTCCACTGCCGTTGTCTGTGTTGCTTTCAGCATCCTTCGTTGTGTGCTCTGTTTTTGTCTCTTTGTCTTTTGTCTCTGTCCTTGTTTGAATGTCCTTAGTGGATGACTCATTTTTTTCAGTTTGCGTGTAGGCAGTAGATATTGTTGTCTTCTTTGTTTTTTCTTTTCACTGTGTTTTGTCGTCTGTGTTTCTTTCATTGTCTTCTCGTCTGCCTCTGTTTGTGTTATTTGCCTTTGGTGCTTCGCGGTGGTGGGGTTTGTGTGTCTTGTGTGTGCGTTCAGGTTTTTGTCTTGTGTTTCTTTTTTTCTTGCGCCCATGTTTCCATAGTATTGAATTATCTTGTAGGAGGCTGTTTTGGCTTCGACACTGGCCATTTTCCTTTTCAGATATTGTCCTTGTAAAGATTGCAGAGTATTGTCTATAGCTCAATATAATTCCGATGTCCTAATTAAAATTAAACAGTCGTCCCTCTGGATGGTTGTTTCAATTTCTTTGCACGTGGTACAGCTTGCCTTTGTGCAGTTGTATAAATGGTGATTGGAGATGCCGTCTTTGTCCGGTACTCCGTAGCATGCTTGCCCTGTAGCTGGGAAGCATGGCTGTGAGCAAAAACACGTCTTTCTCTGTCGGTAGTCCGTAGTCAAGTGTGTTGATGAGGGTTCAATTTCGAATCTGCCCTTATATGTGATTCTAGGGGTCGTCTGGAAGATTCTAGAATTTATCAGCCTTCAGGCTAGAACAGAGTTGTTCCTAAAGCTTTGTCCGAATAGATACGGTTGACTGCACAAAGAATAAAGGAAGGGCGAATTTGTAAAAATAATCTGATTTATGTAAGAATCAGTGACCTTTAACAATAACTCCCCTTTATTCTGGATGTAGGTAAGAGTTGTTTGTTTCAAAACTCATCACGCTGATATTTGAATGGCAAAAATTTAAATTTAAAATTACAAAAATGAAGAATTAATTAAAAATTAATTAAATTCATTAATTAAGTGCATTAATTTGCATTTTTCTGCCACACAAGAGTCAAAGCTCAAACACAAAAGTTGAAACCTGAAACTGAAAGCACGTGTTTAGATCAAGCTAACGACTGCCTTTAAGCTAGCCTTCTTACTTCCTTGAATTCAAAGTGATTAGGGAGCAGAATGTTCTACAGTAACTGAATTCTTTAATCTCAGCCCATTTGGCTTTTCTCAAAACTACTCACTAAGTTTACATTGGTCAGCAAATCTAGAATGTTCTTGCCTTGTGGTGTTTACTTCAACTCAGACCTTTCAAAAATAATACCATAAGGAGTGCCCAAGGTCGGGTCACTCTGAAAATTCAACACCTTATATAACTAATTAATTTTAAAATAGAGAGAGACATATTTACTTTGTCACACTATGTAATTTTTTTATTAGATTGTTAGAATTGTTTGTTTGTCTTATTGTACTATGTAAATGTATACTGAGCAGTTTTCCAGGACATACGTTACCTCTGTAGTTTTTAAAAATAATAATTTATATCTATTACTTTTAAGTCTTTGAAAAGAATAAATCCAATGTATATCTATTGCTGCTGGAGTCTTTGAAAAGAATAAATCATATATACGTCTATTAATGTGGAAGCTTAATTTCTAAATTCAGGTCTTAAAATCAGATACATGTCTTTTAATGCCTACTGCTTTTACGTTTTCTTCTTGTTCTTCTGAGAACAATTTAATTTGGTTTTCTTTACATTTTATTTTACAAGTACAAGAAACAGATTGTATAATGTATTTGCTAAAGTTTCATTTGATTTTTGCAAGAAACATGTCGTATAAATTATGACATACACTATGCTACTTTTCTAAATCTTTGTAATTTAAAAATAGTACTATTGAGAAACGTAATGAATCATGGCCGACAGCTATGTTTGAAGTGATGTAGTATCTTGAACCTTAGATAATGGCAAAACGTAATGAGTCATTTCTGACGGTTATCTGTTGTGTTACTCAAAATAAAAACAAAAATAAGTTATTTCTGACAGTTGTAAGTCGTGTTATTGAACATGTGAAGATATTAAAACAAATTGTGTAACTCTAATAACCTTTTTCACATATTTAATTGTTCTTTCATATACACGGTTTTCCACAGTCTTGCATAACCATTGAGGTTTTCTGTTAGGGATTAAGTTTAGAGACTGACGAAATACCTTGTTTACCCCTTCAGAGGAAGTAGGTTAAACCACGGTGAAGGTCACATCGAAAATTGGATACTAACTATCCATTTACGATCATTTGTTTTCCGGTTAATGACGTAGCGCTAAGTTGTGAACTGACGCCTATACCAATGATACAAATATGTGAATGGGTTGGCCGTGTCAGACGTGCAGACAGAAACAGTGCTTGCTTGCTAATGTAGGGGGCGCTTTCAGCTTCTGCCACTTTTGCGCTGTCTCAGAAACAGTGCCCGACTTACAGGGGTAAAAATAGAGACAGCCGTCCACCGTTATGACCACGCCTATACGAAACACCTAGTGTGGTCCTGAGTTTTACCTCAAAACTCTGATCTTAACTGCTCAATACTGCCTTCATGGGAGGAGTCTAAACCAAGGAGCCAAACATCAGTGGAATGAGCAAGTGCTTATGCTGGATCCATATCCCCGCGTGTTGAACCGAGGACTGTCAAGGACTCTGTGGGCAGCGCGCGTCAGCAGACTATGACAACATATGTTATACACAAGTTAAGTGAAACAGAGAGACAATTGAGATAGAGATTTTCAATGGTGTGAATAATGAACTAACTTCGGGGTCACGCTGTATCATTCTGTATTTGTGGAAATCAGTTTGTTCATTTTCTTCTTTCAAATTTAATTTTATTGTTATTAAATTTTATTGTTAAATTTCTTAAAACTGTTATCTCTCTATGTTAGTACATAAGTGTATGTAACGACCAAAAAGGAATGTGATTGATTGGGGGCCTGAGCCAGGAATAAAGATAAAGAATCAATAATCACTAATCTAAAAATACAGGGGAGATAACGTCATAAATCGCTAGAAGTCAACTAACTTATCCGACTAGGTGTCTAGAACAATCAGTGAGGTTGTGGCATTTGAAGGGAGATAAGTTAGGCAGGTCCAGCTGCCGCTAATGTTGAGGATTATCTTATAAATTAATATTGATTAGTAATGCCTAAATTAGGACAGGGTCGTAAGATGAAAACTGGACATGTGACAGAACATAAAAACAAAACACAATGAGTCATTTCTGACATTCGTCTGTCGTGTTACTCAACATACTAACAAAACCTAATGAGTCATTTCTGACAGCTGTCTGTCGTGTTACCCAACATAAAGACAAAACGCAAAGTATTATTTCTGACAACTGTCTGTAGTGTTACTGAACATAAACGCTAAATTTAATATGTCATTTCTAACAATGGTCTTTAGTGTTACTGAACATAATCGAAAAATGTATGGTAATATTTCTGACAACCATCTCTTGTGTTACTCAGCATAAACACAAAATGTAATCTGCTATTTCTAACAACTAGTAACAAGTGTTACTCAACATAAAGGCAAACTCTATTTAAATATTTCTAACAATGGTCGAAAGTGTTACTCAATATAAACGCAAAATGTAAAGTGGTATTTCTAACAACTGTCTGAATTATGTCTTGTAACCGAGAATAAGTGGGTCTTGTAACTCAGAATAAGTTTGTCTTTTAACTCAGATAAGTGTGTCTTGTAACTCATATACATGTGTCTTGTAACTCAGATAAGTGTGTCTTGTAACTCAGATAAGTGTGTCTTGTAACTCAGATAAGTGTGTCTTGTAACTCGGGATAATGGATGCATGTAATTGAGTGTACTGACAACTATTCATGAAATGTGTATTCTAACTCAGGTTAAAGTCAAAAGAACACACACACACACACACACAAAATAGCATGGGATAAAAACAAAAAGACAAAAAACATGGGATAGAGACACAAACTTGTGATAAAGACATTTCCATACAATGAATTGTTATAATTTATGAGGATGACACATGCCAATAGGCTGGTATAAAATGTTTACCCTTTGTAGATAAATCTATTGTCTAATCACTTGAATTTGAGGTGACAAATAAGCCCGTCCTTGAAAGGCAGCCATTAGTTTAATGGTTAGTTAACTGACTGGTTGAGAGAAAATGGACTTAGAAATATTTCTTTAATTTTTCTATTGGTGCATTATACTTGTGTTTTATGTAGAGATGTATTATGTGACTAGACTATTATTTCTACAAATGTGTGAACTATGATTCTTATATGTAGGTACTAACACTTGTCATTGTTTTGTTATGCTGTATTTATTATGCTGTGTGTATCTATCTATCTAATAAATACTGTTGCAGAAAACTTAAGTTGAGATTTGAATGTAAAAAAAAGGAGTGGAGTTATAAAGCGATGAACTGGAAGCATAGTGTTTGATCTCTGATTATATTATACAGGGACAAAATACATTTTCTCTCTATATATATATGATTGGAACCTCCTGGTTTGCTGATTGTAAACTGCTATGAACAACCCTGATAGAGGCAGGAAGCAGTGTGTAAGTATGGAGGATACACTACACTTCATTTGATGTATATTGGCAAGATATCCTGACTATACGAGCTATTTCTGGTATGAAGAAGTACTAGTAATGTTATAATTGTTATTCTGCTTGAAGAAACTGACAGATGAAAGAGGCTACCCATATTGGGCTTCAAGAGAATAACAGCTATGTATGTGGAGAGAGATATCAGGAGTTGTTGGCAGACAATAAACTTGTGATATTCCAAAAGAAGGCATATGAAAGACAATTGTGGCTTTGTCTAAATCATGTTATGTAAATACTATTATCATGTATCTCTTTAAACCATGGATATCACATTTGATTATTATTTTAGTTTCCTTGCATACTTAGCTTGACTGACATATCACTATGTTGTCTCTATGTTATATCACTATCAGAGTAATATAGATCTGATAAGATAAATAACACTATGTAACAAATTTTCACTTTTGTTCTGTTCCTTGGTTGAAAGTGTGTTTTCTTAATCTGTTAGGTCTAGAACAGAAAGGAAATCGCTGTTATTCCAGAAAAACTTTGCTTCTGTGACCGGGACATGAAATTTGGAAAATCGCGTGTGTTCGAGAAAATTCTCGATTTGCTTTCAATGCCGAACTTCCTCCCTGAACTGCTAGAGTTGTCCACATGTTTCTACAATTCTCCTGAACACTCTAGAACGTTCAAGAAACTTCCAGAACTTTCTAGAACGTTCTTGAACGTTCCAAAAGTAGCTGTACAAGTATAAAAGCACAGGTGTCTTGAACCAAGATTCCAATTCGTATTATTGCAGACTGAAAGGATAATGATTCGTAGTTGAAGAGAAGTTATTTATTTGATATGGCATCAACAGATTGTTTGCATCCAGCTGATTCATTCTGCGACGTGTGCGGACAATTCATAAAGACAAGAGCGAAAAAGTATTCCGTGGAAGCAAGTCGTATAATGTGCGAGGCCTACAAGGCATACTTCAGCGTGCCGGTCGGGGACCAAGACAAATCTTGGGCACCGCATTTCACATGCGAATATTGCAAGAAAACACGTGAAGGTAAACTGAACAGTTGCTTCTCGCTTAGATGTGTTTTAATTTATTTTCATAAAATTTCAATGCTTTAGATCGAGTTCATTTCAAAGAGTTGTAATTTAAAAAGTTTTGTCATAAGTCGTGTACTGTAGGCAAATACGTTCCATCTTGAAATCGTTCCATATTTTGAAATTTCCTGCCCTCAAATTATTATAATTCTTATGTATTATTCTGTGCTATGTTACAGGTTGGTACAGAGGAGAGAAGCGAGCCATGAAGTTTGCTATCCTGCGAATTTGGCGAGAGCCAACAGACCACTCAAGCAACTGCTACTTCTGCATGGTAAACCCCAAAAATCGTCGCAATGGCAAAAATGCCCCTCAGATCGTTTATCCGGACATACCTTCTTCCATCACCCCAGTACCACACAGCCCCGATCTGCCTGTTCCGACTCCTCCTAGGCGGCATCAGCCATCTTCAGGAGACAGCAGCAAGTCAGATAGCAAGGCAGATACTGGAGATATGGACTACGATTCCGCAGATGAAGTTGGGGATAGAAAGCCGTACTTCCCTAACCAGAAAGACGTGAACGATTTAATTAGGGACCTCGGGCTTACGAAATCGAATGCTGAGCTTCTGATATCCAGGCTCAAACAGTGGAACTTGGTTGATGATAGCGTACCAGTCACGGATCAGAGGAAGCGGCATCAAATATTCTCCAACTTCTTCAGTCAGCGTGATGGGCTGTGCTTCTGCAACAATGTTGCCGGTCTATTCCAGGCTATAGGTATTGCATGTAATCCTATTGAATGGCGCCTATTCATAGACAGTTCATCCCGGAGCCTCAAAACCGTGTTGCTTCACAATGGAAACAACTACTCGTCTCTCCCGATGGCCCACTCTGTGCATCTCAAAGAGGACTACACCAGTGTCAAAATGTTGCTGAGTGCATTAAAGTATGATGACTACGGATGGGAGGTCATCGGTGACTTCAAAATGGTATCATTCCTCATGGGTCTTCAAGGAGGTTTCACGAAATTTCCTTGTTTCCTCTGTCTCTGGGACAGCCGTGACACTAAGGCGCATTATCGCACAAAGGACTGGCCACAACGGACCGAGTTTTCTGTTGGGAAGAGCAATGTGAAGTGGGCGCCGCTGATAGAACCTCATAAAGTGCTTATGCCACCGCTGCACATCAAGTTAGGCCTCATTAAGCAATTTGTCACTGCTCTTGACAAGGAGTCAGCAGCATTTCAATACCTCCAAGATCTTTTTCCAAAGTTGTCCGAGGCTAAGGTCAGGGCTGGTATATTCGTCGGACCACAGATCAAGATCATAGAATGTGAGGATTTCGCAAAGCTGTTGAACAGGACGGAGAGAGCGGCTTGGAGCAGTTTCGTTGCAGTTGTTCAGGGCTTCCTAGGTAATCACAAAGCTGAAAACTATGTGTTGGTGCAGACTCTCATAAAGAATTACGCCACAATGGGATGCAGAATGTCTCTGAAAGTCCATATCCTTGATTCGCATCTCGACAAATTCAAGGAGAACATGGGCGCTTACTCGGAGGAGCAAGGCGAGCACTTTCATCAAGATATATTGAACTTTGAACGTCGTTACCAAGGACAGTATAACAAAAACATGATGGGGGACTACATTTGGGGGCTACTTCGAGAGAGTGATTCACAGTACAATCGTAAATCTAGAAAATCTACACATTTCTTAAATTTGTTGAGTGGTTTCCGACTGTGTTTGTCTATTCCTTGTGCAATTTCTGTTTTTACCTGATCATAATGACGAAAATGAAATAAAATCGTTCTATTTTCACAAAAAAACGAGTTTTCTTCGTGCTTTTGTCGTGTAAGCAAAGTTTGTGCTTAATGAAGTAATTTTTTCACGTACTTTAGACATAAGCAATTGAAATATAACACTTAGAAGCCAGGAACAAAAATTGTGTTACATGGTGTAATTTTTAACCATTGTATTTGATAGCCTTTTCATACAACTGGCTATTGGTTTAAAATATTTATGTTGTGAATTATCGAATCACATCTATTGAATTCAATTAGACATTTCTCTTAACTACTTTTGTTTTTAATATTTAGAAGTAAAACTTTTATATTTTATGTTATCATATTAAAATTTCTTGAAATTATTTTGTAACGTTAAACTTGCTTTATATAATTCCTTAATATTTCACATTATAAATATTCTGTTATCACTTAAGAAAAATGTTTGTGAATACAAATATTTAAGCAATTTTAGACAGTTAAGAAGTTATAATTTGTATATCATTTAAGAGGTATATTGCACTATTCTTTCCATACTACTAACCAAGGCTTATTAGTTTCCTCTTTCCACACTACTAAACAAGACATGTTAGTTTCCTCTTTCCACCCTACTAACCAAGACTTCTTAGTTTCATCTGTTCACACTCCTAGACGAGACTTCTTGATGTCTTGGCAAAAAAAGGAGTAGTTCACACTATTTCTACTCTTTAAACAAAATGCTGACGTCATTTAACACGACGTGAAGATACATTTATCGACTCTGCCGCTTAATGCATTCGTTTCCTATTGTTTATTAGAAGGTATGTGTACTATAACATACAAATAGTCTTAATTTGTCATTACAGGAGTTTATTCGAAAATATATGTAATAAGGCTTAAAGGTAGACTTAATTTGTCATTACAGGAGTTAAAAATCAAATTCTGGACTATGGACTCAGGGCAGTCTCCAGTCGATTTGTTATGTCGTTGAACTGTTGTGAGCGCGGGAATGTGGTAGGGTGGGTGGGGATATCGGTTAACATAATTTGAAATACAAGTGCAATAAAATTGCACACAATAATTTAATGGTAGGCCTAATCGGTTGTGTTCCATATAAACAGGGTATTCTTACATACGTGTCATTATCCGAACTATTTGTTTAACTAAGCCAACGCTGTTTCAATTATTTCGGATTTCAATGTTCTCCTGCGTTACAAACTTATAAGAATAAAACAAATTCATCACACAATGAAATGAGCAAGTCAACTGATGTTCATAAGACTTACTTGAATAATGGCGACTCAAAGCAAAAATAAAGAAACGGAATAGAGAATTTACTGATAAAGAAAAGTATTGAAGGGGTGGGGGTCGTACCAACACTGTTCAGTAATGGATTTAGCTTCACATTTAAATATGATTCAAAAAAGATCTTAATAAAGCTCACTTAACCTCAAAATATGATTTAAGATAGATTTTAATGAAACTTTCACTTTTTGACTTTTAAATATAATTTAAGATTCTTTAATAAAACATTAAAATATAATCAAGGTAGATTTTAATTAAACTTTCACATAATATTTAAATATGATTCTGACACAACGTTACCCTAGTTATCAAAATCAACAACATCATCGTCATCATCATCATCAACAACAACACCTGGGTGGCGTTAGAGCCCCAACATTATTTTTAAATAATATAAATATATATATTTTTTTACAATCTTCATATAGGTTTACAGCAGAAAATTCAGAAACATTAAGTTTACTTTCTGAACTATATAATCTGTCAACTAGTGCAAATTTGAATGACCAGAAGCTATTACAAATATCTGCCACTTGTAGAGACCGACATTTTGATATTGTAATAATGTCACTGCTATACCCTGGGGTGACTTTGTAATAATGAATTATAGCAATTATGTGTAATCAGTTATGATACAAGACATCTACAAGTGCCGGTGCAAAGTATGGGTCACTGGTTAGATATGTATATCTACAACTGTTACGCCGATATAATGGTATGTCGCCGCTTTGGCTCCACCTCCACTCATTTCTGAGAATTAATGTTTATAAATAAAGATATATATAACGATTATAAATAGAAGAACAGAGGACAAGACGTAATCATTAGATTATCACTTTGGACATGATAGAAATTATTCACTAACAAATATGCGTTTAAAATAATAACAAGAAATTTAATATAAAAAAAATATCAAGATAAAATGTATAGATACAAAGTCATAAACGGCAATTTTGCTACACTGTAGTCACTTTCCGGAGGGGCACATAACATATGCACTGGGATGACGTCACAGTCTTATAGACTAGAATCTGCCGGTCAATATATTCGAACATCTCACTTAAGCCAGGGAAAATGTAAACAAGATGAACAAAGGCAACCAGACACTTAGGCAAGTAAAACAAAAGCTACAAAATGAGCAGCTGAGAATAAAATCCCTGCAACACAAACAATTGCAAAGACAAAGTGTCCAGTCAATTGCTCTATTAATAAATACTAAGTCTCTGAAAGAAAGAAATATTAACATGTCAAAAAGTAGCATAACATCCTAATAAAACCTAACCATTCACACAATACAAAGACGTTCTTACCTATTTCAGCCAGGGTTTTACTCTGCATATACGACCCAGTATGTTTGGGAAGGACCCTTCTCCAATCGTCACCCTCAGACGATTTTCAGGAAGTAGTGAAGATAAAATGTTAACTGTGGGTATTTTATCACCCTTGGGATCGCACCTGCATCTATTAGACCCGCTTTTGACCTGGCCAATTCTTTAGCGCTAATACAGGTTATGCCCACCTAACGACTTCTAACCGCACACGCTGACCCCTAGCTACGGCCCCTTTCCTATTGTATACCAAAGCATGCACACGCACCACAAACATCTAACACCGGTCAATAAATCTACCCCCATTCACACTCATTTATTTCAGGACTTCGCTTCTAAGTCAAAAGGGTGCAATATGCACTCGTCATTCTAACGTTCAATTTAAATACAACAATGAAAATTTATATAAAATATATATTGGAACATTCCCCATCATACAACAAATAATCTCACAAGAAATGAACACAGGGCTGTCATAAAAAGATTAGTGTGACGTCATTCTTCCTATAATTTCTTTAGGTGTCCAATGGGGATCAAAGTCAGCAAAAAGCAATCAGCTGATCAGGATCAAGGTCAGTCGTCACAACAATCAGCTGATCAGGACCAAGGTCAGCCATCACAGCAATCAGCTGATCAGGATCAAGGTCAGTCGTCACAACAATCAGCTGATCAGGATAGAGGTCAGCCATCACAGCAATCAGCTGATCAGGATCAAAGTCAGTCATCACAACAATCAGCTGAGAACTATTGGCTCCAGTGCATAAAGGCTTGGTACCCTGAACTTCACACAAAGACATATTTCTTACCTCCCCTTCATTTCAATCGTGTGCCGTACAAACTGGAGAACATTGGTGGCGAGCAGGTCTTAGTGGCTCAAATCCCACAGGATGGACCCAGTCAGACTATGGTAAAATCAATTTACAATATTGAATTTCTCACACATTCCTTTCATTTATATAAATATATTAACATATTAGTTATCTTGACATTTGTTATATATTTCTATAATAGTGTAAGCAAGCGATAGTAGTGTTTGTAATGTATTTATATCAAGGTATTAATGATAAAGGTATTTATTACATATGTATGCAATCGCATCACTGATAATGATGTTAATTATATGCTTATAAAATCGTATTAATAGTATTAATTTTGCTAGTTTTGTTTTGTATAATCATATTAGTGATACACTATTTCTTATGTATTCATGCAATCTTATTAGTCGTTATTAAATTTGTAACAAATTAATATAATTATATTAACCGTAGTGATATTAGTTAGATATATATATATATTTATATGATTAAATACGTTCACTAAATATCAAAGTTTGCTCTTGTATTTGACACATTAACTTCATTATATGTCACAATTTGCATTTATGCTTGTTATAAAATATCTCTGAGTCATCTTACTGGCTGGGGAGGTAAAAGTGCTGGTTAGGCCTATGAGAACCGCCCTCACGTGAATGACGTATAAAGTCAAGAAATGTTTACACATTGTCTATATTACATGTGGCCCTCTATGCATTGCCTCAGTACATGTATTGTTTGTATATTGTTGGGCGAGAGACAGCAAGTCATGACGTGTATTGCTTGTGTATTGTTGGGCGACAGTAAATAATGATGCGATGACAGACCTGGGTCACTTTCCTTGATTTTGTTTTCAAATAACGCTTTCCAGCAACTCATAACTTTAGTTAAAGTACAGTGTATACTTAAGCCGTTTGATGTATATGTTAGTTGATTACCAGTTTATATATTTAGGAAGGATATAGTTTATATTTACATTTTTATTATATTTTATATTATATTATATTTTTATATGATGACTAATGCTATTGTATTTGAGTATTTTGTGATTTGTGTGTGAGGGAAAGCTTTTCATATAGGCAAAACATACATTTTATTTTAGGTCTAATCCTTTCAATTATACATTAGTAAATAGTTGTGTTTTATTTTAGTTCTAATCCTTTCAATTATACATTAGTAAATAGTTGTGATTTAAAGCATCATCATAGTAGTTTCGCTTTATACTTGATTTGTTTCATAGTTCTTAGGCATTTAAGTGTTATTGATATTTGAAAGCAAGGAAACATGGAAACTAATTTTAGCAGTCAGTTTAATATATATTGTGATACACAATGTCCCTTAGTTAATGAAAATCATTAGTAGTAGTAGTATTCCTCTTTCCACGACTTCTGTTTGACTGTCGGTTGTGATCCAAGGTCTCGGAATCTTACCAAGATTCTGGGAGATCCAAAGTTTTACGGAGGATGTGGACACTTCCAAAGAACGTTGCTTTGAGTAGTGGAGCGAGTCTGTGGTTTCCAGGGAGTTTATTCAGGTAGCCTTCCAATTCAGATGTTATGTTCCCAAGGCTCCTATCACTATAGGTATCACTTCTGCTTTTACATTCCACAGTCTCTGGATTTCTAATCTGAGGTCTTGGTAATTTTCTATTTTTTCTCTTTCTTTTGTTTTTATGTTTCTATCACTTGGAACAGCGACATCAATGATTGATACTGTTCTGTTGGACTTATTGAGAACTAAAATGTCTGGTCTTCGTGCAGGGATCACCCTATCTGTTCTTATCTCGAAGTCCCACAGTATTTTGCCTTCTGATGATTCGGTGACTGCTTCTGGCTGGTGCATCCATGCTCTTTCTAAAGTTTTTATGCCATAGTTCTCACACATATTTCTATGTATGTGTTTTGCCACTTCATTGTGTCGTTTGGTGTATTCTGTTCCTGCCAGAACCTGACATCCAGATAGTATGTGCTCTGTTGTCTCATCCATGGATTTGCAAAATCTACATTTGGAATCATTTGAAATTTTCATGTTTTTCGTTTTGTGTGCTTTGGTGTTGAGTGCTTGATCTTGTGCAGCTGTTATGAGTGCTTCTGTTTCTGCTTTCAATCCTGCCTCTTTCAACCATTTGTACGTTGATTGCATTGTTGATATTTCGTCGGCTTGTCTTACATACTGGCCATGCAGAGGTTTCTGGCTCCAGGTATGTGCTAGTTCTTGCTTCGTTGTTTCTTCTATGTTTCTTTTTCTGCTTTTGGGGGTAGGAATAGTCCAGTCATCTTTACTGCTTGTATCAGTGGATCATCTTTGTTTTTATTCCAGATGTAGTCCACATGGCCAATGACTTCTCCTTCAATGACATGTTTGATATTCTTGAGACCTCGGCCTCCCATTTTTCGAGATACATAGAGCCTGTCTACGTCTGCTTTGGGGTGTAAGGCTTTATGTATTGTGAGTAGTTTTCTTGTTTTTCTGTCCAGTTCATTTATTTCATTTGCTGTCCAATCTATGATACCTCCAGTGTAGCTTACTACAGGTATTGCGTATGCATTAAGGGCTTGTATTTTGTTTGCCCCATTTAGCTTGGACTTCAGGACTTGTCTAACACATTTTTCATATTCTCTCTTAATTTGGACTTCACCTCTCTCTGCATATTTTCTTGATGTTGTAGTATCCCAAAATACTTACACCCATTTTCCATTGAAACATTGTTGATTTTTCCTATGTCAAATTTCGGGCCCATTGTTGTTTTGACCTTGCCTTTCTGGATGACAATTCGTCCACATTTCTCAAGGCCGAATTTCATATTGATGTCCTCACTGCAGATCTTGACAGTATTGATCAGGGATGTGATGTCAGGTTCATTTTTACCGTACAGCTTGAGATCGTCCATGTACATTAAATGGGTGATGAACTGTCCTGCTTTCATTTCGTATCCTAACCCTGTTTTCTGGATCACTTGACTGAGAGGATTCAGGGCAATGCAGAACAGCAGTGGCGATAGGGAATCACCTTGGAAGATTCCACAATTTATTGGTTTGTCTGCAATATTTGTGTTGTTGCTTGTGAGTGTGGTTTTCCAGTTTTTCATTGACTCCAGAATTAGGTTCTGTATTGATGGCGCTACTTTGTACAATTTTAATGTTTCAATTATCCATGAATGTGGGACTGAGTCATATGCCTTTTGATAGTCAATCCATGCCATTGCAAGATTTGTTCTTCGTTTCTTGCTGTCAGTCACTATTGCCTTATCAATTGCCAATTGATCCTTCGTTCCTCTGCTGCCTGGTCTAGCACCCTTTTGTTCATTGTTTAGAAGTTTGTTTGTTTCAAGGGAGTCATGATTTTGTCAGCTATAATTCCTGATAGTAACTTCCAGGTGGTTGATAGGCATGTGCTTGGATGATAGTTGTTTGGCGTTGTGACTATCTGTGGATCTTTCATAATCAGACTTGTTTTTCCTGTTACCATCCATGCTGGTAGGGTTCCTGGATTGTTTAGTATGTCTTGCAGTTGTTCACCAAGTCTGCCATGTAAGGAGGTAAAATGTTTCAGCCAGAATATTTGTACTTGAACTAGGCCATGTGCTTTCCAGTTTGCCATCTTTCGTACCTTCTTCTTAATGTCCTTCTCACTTATTGTGAAGGTGCATTGTTCAGGTGTCTCTTTATGATCATCTTTCAGTTCCTGATTCCATCTGGCGGAGGTGTTATGCGTATTTGGATTGCTCCAAAGGTTTTCCCAGAAGGACTTAGTATCATGAATGTTTGGAATTTGTTGTTCTGTTCTGGAATTTCCTTTAAATTCTTGGTATAGTCTTCCAGGGTCAGTTCGGATTATTTTGTTCTGTTGGAATTGCTGACCTCTTGCAGTATATCTCTTCAGACGGTGACTGAGTCCTTGAAGTCTTTGCTTTGCATCTTCTATTGCAGTCTTAGTGCTTCTGCAGTTGAGATGGTATTTGGCGACCAATCTTGCCTTCATTTTCCCCTTATTTTGTTCTGCTGCTGTCATTTGGCTTATTTCTCTTCTAGTAACTCTATTTTCTTCTTCAATTATTATTATTATTATTATTATTATTATTATTATTATTATTATTCAGCCTCTTTCCACGACTTCTGCTTGACTGTCGGTTGTGATCCAAGGTCTCGGAATCTTACCAAGATTCTGGGAGATCCAAAGTTTTACGGAGGATGTGGGCACTTCCGAGGAGCGCTGCTTTGAGTAGTGGAGCGATTCTGTGGTTTCCAGGGAGTTTATTCAGGTAGCCTTCCAATTCAGATGTTATGTTCCCCAAGGCTCCTATCACTATAGGTATCACTTCTGCTTTTACATTCCACAGTCTCTGCATTTCTAATCTGAGGTCTTGGTATTTTTCTATTTTTTCTCTTTCTTTTGTTTTTATGTTTCTATCACTAGGAACAGCGACATCAATGATTGATACTGTTCTGTTGGCCTTATTGAGAACTACAATGTCTGGTCTTCATGCAGGAATCACCTGATCTGTTCTTATCTCGAAGTCCCACAGTATTTTGACTTCTTTTGTTTCAGTGACTGCTTCTGGTTGATGCATCCATGCTCTTTCTGGGGTTTTTATGCCATAGTTCTCACACAGATTTCTATGTATGTGTTTTGCCACTTCATTGTGTCGTTTGGTGTATTCCGTTCCAGCCAGAACTTGACATCCAGATAGTATGTGCTCTGTTGTCTCATCCATGGATTTGCAGAGTCGACATTTGGAATCATTTGAAATTTTCATGATTTTCGCTTTGTGTGCTTTGGTGTTGAGTGCTTGATCTTGTGCAGCTGTTATGAGTGCTTCTGTTTCTGCTTTCAATCCTGCCTCTTTCAACCATCTGTACGTTGATTGCTTTGTTGATATTTCGTCGGCTTGACGTACATACTGGCCATGCAGAGGTTTCTGGCTCCATGTATGTGCTAGTTCTTGCTTCGTTGTTTTCTTCCATGTTTCTTTGTCTGTTTCTGGGGATTGGAATAGTCCACTCATCTTTACTGCTTCTATCAGTGGATCATTTTTGCTGTTATTCCAGATGTAGTCAACAAAGCCAATGACTTCTCCTTCAATGACATGTTTGATTTTCTTGAGACCTCGGCCTCCCATTTTTCGAGATACATAGAGCCTGTCTACGTCTGCTTTGGGGTGTAAGGCTTTATGTATTGTGAGTAGTTTTCTTGTTTTCCTGTCCAGTTCATTTATTTCATTTGCTGTCCAATCTATGATACCTCCAGTGTAGCTTACTACAGGTATTGCGTATGTGTGAATGGTACTAGTTTTGATGATTACTCAATGCGTGATAAAATTCAAATTTTAAATAATTATCGCTCCACATTCAATTCCTCCTCCAATCATACACTAAGTCCACGACAGGGTCTTTGTCTTTCTGCAGTCTGGGAGTGACCAAGTCAAGCCCTGGGGTACGTCACTAATTACGTCTTCCCTCCAGGTGTTACTCGTCCAATTAACCGGCTTTAGCTGAACTATTCTTGTCAGTCTCAAAGTCGTTATCAGGCCCTCATAATTATCTCCCCTATTAGATGACGGATTTACTCTAAGAAATGTGTCTTTAGACTGTCTTTTGTCATAATGTATTACGTCAATTTACGAGCCCCCACCGTCACCCTCTCCACATTTTCCTCTGTTACGTAACAAGAGTGAGTAAGTAAAATTAACAAGAATTTATTCAGAAGAATAATAATAAATCAATTACAATGAATAACAATTAGGTTACACTCAAGGTGGTATCAGAGATTCGCAGATCTCTCAAAGAAACGTATTACTTTAGAAAAGAATATTTTCTCCATCAATTAGTCCCTTTAACAATTAATAGGACTACAGTCGTAAAAGAATAATCTCAATAATTCTAATTGATTTATATGGAGAAATATCATCAATACTTTCTATTTAAGAATGAGACGTATCAAGAACATTTAGAATAGAAAAAAGGAAGTTTACATTAAATCACAGGACAGATTACAGAACGTACGATAAGCAAGACACGAAATCACCCGGTTTTCCAAGCGTAATTCTTTGTCCTGGAAGCTTGAAATGCTGGTCGTCTGCATCAAGTCTGATTAACTTAGGTACAGTTCTTACACATTCACGATTATTATAATCCAAAGAATGTTCCACAATCACCCTTAACACTTTTACCCTAATGTAGATGATCAACGTTAATTCAACTCTAAATACTTAGTCACTTCTTGTTGTTGGTAGGTCCATTCGTCAGCCTTCACTTATAGAACTTATCACAGTGAGTCCGTAATTTAGCACCTATCTCCCTGATAGTACCATCACAAATTTTCTAATTTGCATCACGCGAAACACAGTATGCGTTCCATCTTTCCATAGACAAGTGATCCCGGCTTCAGACGAATCTCTACTTGCTATCCATCGGTTGTCTCCCCGACGACTAGGATTTCTATGCAGTAGTGAAAATACCAAGCGACACTGGACTTCAGACCAGGGTAAACTGCCGAGATCTCTAAGTCCCAAGTAGTTGAGCAACGTGGTAGATGGAGTTTTCCAGTAACTTCACCTCTCCTGGTGGCGTTAACTCTTGATGTTGATCATTTGACCATTTGACTTCCGAGACTGATAAAACATATAAAGATTTGCGTGTGCATCAGCTCGTGTCACACTAACCAAAAATCTGTAATATTAAATTCCTTTACATATTTGCTTGTTTGAATCTTAATTTTATACCCAGAATGATATTACAAATACAAGTCAAATTTAAAAATACAAGAATGAAAATGAATTGTAGGAAATTTGTATTAATTATCTTAACAAAATCATTATTTACAAAGATAGAATTTTACCATTTCAGGCGTGCCTATTCTCGTCTCTTTTTCCGTGGGAAGTCATAAGCACGGGAAACTGATTTTTCTCCAGAATAATTATTTTGGGCTGAGTCGGGTATTTATGTGTTCTGCATTTTGCATCGGGCATCGTGCTGACTTTTAACCCTCAGGCAAAGATTTACTCCTTTATTCTCCCTTTTGTGCAATAGTCATGGCCCAGTGGTCGCGCACTATAGACTGCATTCCTATGGAAGTTTTGGCCCTTACAGATGACAATTGCGATGCTCTGGTCGTCATTGTCTGCCTGGTGATGTGAGAGTGATTACGTAACTTGGCTACTCGCGTTGAGTGTCACCCCTCTCGCACCCTGTTTATGTCGGCTCTTTGCTAACCAACTTCAAACATATTTTGTTCTTTTGTTCCTGGCTGGACCAAAGACGGTTGCTTAAATGGCTTACCTGGCTTTCATGGCAAAAATTCAGTTAATTTTTGTCATGAGAAACTTTTTTAAATTTAAGAAAATTTTGGAGAAATACATTTAGTTAATTTAATGTATTGTGTTTGCATTTTCCACGTTACAGTATGAATTAAGGGCTTGTATTTTGTTCGGCCCATTTAGCTTGGACTTCAGGACTTGTCTAACACGTTTTTCGTATTCCTTCTTAACTTTGGACTTCACTTCTCTCTGCATATTTTCTTGATGCTGTAGTATCCCAAGATACTTATATCCATTTTCCATTGAAACATCGTTGATTTTTCCGATGTCGAATTGCAGGCCCTCTGTTATTTTAACTTTGCCTTTCTGGATGACAATTCGTCCACATTTCTCAAGGCTGAATTTCATGTTGATGTCCTCACTGCAGATCTTGACAGTATTGATCAGGGATGTGATGTCACGTTCATTTTTACCGTACAGCTTGAGATCGTCCATATAGAGTAGATGGCTAGTAACCTGTCGTGCTTTCATTTTGTATCCTAACCCTGTTTTCTGGATCACTTGACTGAGAGGATTCAGGGCAACGCAGAACAGCAGTGGCGATAGGGAATCAACTTGGAAGATTCCACAATTTATTGGTTTGTCTGCAATATTTGTGTTGTTGCATGTGACGGTGGTTTTCCAGTTTTTCATTGACTCCTGAATTAGGTTCTGTATTGATGGCGCTACTTTGTACAATTTTAATGTTTCAATTATCCATGAATGTGCGACTGAGTCATAGGCCTTTTGATAATCAATTCATGCCATTGCAAGATTTGTTCATTGTTTCTTGCTGTCGGTCACTATTGCCTTATCAATTGCCAATTGATCCTTCGTTCCTCTGCTGCCTGGTCTAGCACCCTTTTGTTCATTGTTTAGAAATTTGTTTGTTTCAAGGTGAGTCATGATTTTGTCAGCTATAATTCCTGATAGTAACTTCCAGGTGGTTGATAGGCAAGTGATTGGGCGATAGTTGTTTGGTGTTGTGCCTTTTTCTGGATCTTTCATAATCAGACTTGTTTTTCCTTTTTCCATCCATGCTGTTAGGGTTCCTTGTTTGTTAAGTATGTCTTGCAGTTGTTCACCAAGTCTGCCATGTAAGGAGGTAAAGATGTTTCAGCCAGAATATTTGTACTTGATCTGGGCCTGGGGCTTTCCAGTTTGCCATCTTTCGTACCTTCTTCTTAATGTCACTCTCACTGATTGTGATGGTGCATTGTTCAGGTGTCTCTTTATGATCATTTTTCAGTTCCTGAATCCATTTGGAGGAGGTGTTATGCATATTTGGATTGCTCCAAAGGTTTTCCCAGAAGGTTTTGCTATGATGAATGTTTGGTATTTGTTGTTCTGTTCTGGAATTTCCTTTGAATTCTTGGAATAGTCTTCCAGGGTCAGTTCGGATTATTTTGTTCTGTTGGAATTGCTGACCTCTTGCAGTGTATCTTTTCAGACGGTGACTGAGTCCTTGAAGTCTTTGCTTTGCATCTTCTATTGCAGTCTCAGTGCTTCTGCAGTTGAGATGGTATTTGTCAACCAATCTTGCCTTCAGTTTTCCCTTATTTTGTTCTGCTGCTGTCATTTGGCTTATTTCTCTTCTAGTACACTCTATTTTCTTTTCTATTCTCTTCTTCCATGGTGGTACTGATGGTTTCTGTGTTTGTACTGTGTCTGGCCTTGTATATCTTTCAATTACCTTTGTGGTGGCGTATATTAGACTGTTGTTTTCTGTGATATCTTTTGTGGGGATACGTTTTAGTACTTCATTTGCATTCTCAATTGCTGTCCTTAGAGTTTTGTTGTTTTGCAGCCTTCTTGTTGGGGTTCTGCCTTCACATGACTTATTTTTGACCATGAAGCTTTTTATTTCTTCAAACAAGCGTTGCTGTTCTTCAGTGAAGTTGCATGGAATTTCCCCAGCGAGGTTGTCAAGTGGAATTGACTGTTGTGAGGCTGTGAATTTTTCATTGTCTTCAGTGTCAGTGTATCGGATTGTAGTGTTCGCTTGTTGCTGTTCTATCTCTTGAGTTTCTAGGACTGTAAGAAGCCTATTTTATAGTATCGCTCTCTTCTGGTCCAGGAGCCGCTGTTCACTGATCATCTCATCTGGATGGTGTTTGAGCCAGTGTTCATACATTCATTTTCTATATCCTCTTGTTGTTGGTTGGCTTTGATAGTAAGAGACCATGATTAGTATGTTTTCCTCTCTGGTCCATTTCCTCCGAGTTTTTGCTTGCGTTTCAGTAGCCCATTTTTCACTAGAACACCCCGAAACATCAGTGCCTAGCGCAGACATTGTTAACCCGGGCGAAGTCTGATGCGGTATGGAATCAAAGTTTGTTTTCTCCATCATGAATACAATTGAGAAGACGGTCTATACACATGATTTAAAATAGTTCCCATCATCGACGACGACGAGAGATTTGTGGTAGGGCCGGAATAGTGATAGAATGACTAGTAATGTAAACGCAGTATAGTCACTATTCTGAGACATGTAACACTTGGGAGACGGTCACTGACTGACGGACTACTCAAGGCTTCACCTAGTCACTCTCAGACCACACAAGACCCTTAAGGAGGTTGTGAGTGATTGGCATGAAAGAGATTCATTAGAGTATTATTTAATAACCAAGACACACACAGAGAAAACCCCCTTTTCGCCATTAATATATCATGAACTCAATTATAGATGATTTTAGCTTATGCAATTTCTCTCCATGTATAAAAATATATAATTATGTTTCGCAGGTTAGTCCTATCAGAGAATAGAAATGGATTTATTAGAAGTAGACTATTATAACTTTATACTGGACATGAGAAAATGCCTCCATGTCAACATGTGTCTTCCTCCACACATGTGGAAACTGATGCATGGTTACATTTTTTAACAAACTTGATCACTCTCTTCAAAATCAGACTTTCTTCTTTGCCACACAAATTCAAAGTGATCAGTGAGTAGAATTTTCTACAGCAAGTGAGGTGTTCAGTCTCATCCCATCAGTCTCATTTTGCATTACATCAGCAATCTAGAACATTCTTGTCTCGAGCTGTTTACTTCAAACTCTGACACATTCAATATAACACAAAGTGCACAAATTCGGGCTACTCTGACAATTCAACACCTTATATAACAATGTAATATAAAAATAGGGAGAGACAATACATATGTCACCATTACCCTGCTCTTTGCATAAGTGACGGTGGCTTAGTCAGCAACATGTAGGAATCTGTATGGGTGGTATTACAGGATCCACACAGAAAACACCATGGATGTTTGTCTGGATTTAGTGTTATTTTATTCTGCATGCAGGGTTACGTTTGCTGACGTGTGTGCTTGTGAGGTGGTGTTACATGTCCAGTATTTATTTAAAGACCCTGCTTAAGAATTTTACAGAAACTTTAATTTAATTAGATAAATTAATTTCTCCCTTTTCCCTAAACGGACTGGTTGCTCAAATTATCTTTCGTCTCATATGAAAAAGTGCCTTGTAGTACAGACAAACAGATTCACGAACAGACAACTTGTGTACAATAGCCGGTTTGGAAACCGTTAACACTCTCTTAAATCTTTATGCATTCAAAGGTTCATTTAGCTCAGTCAATCCCCCATCCAAACCACGAATTAGGTCTATATGCATAAAAATTCACTACGAAAGAGGTATTAACAAATAAAGAATTTAATAGTTAATATTTAACAATAACAATCAATTACGAAGACACAGCTTCAGATCTAAACTAAGGCGAGTATAATCGGCTTGACTTTTACTGTTAAAAGTTAGGTTTGCCAGCACTTTCGATTGAATCAGACTCCGGGTTTTAGTTACTCAACTTTCTCAGTAGTCTTGATATACACGTGGTCTAAGGACAGTTCGATCCTTCCACGTACCAAGCGATGCTTGCATCGTACTCATCAGTAGTTTTCCTGTAACTCGTCCTCACTCGACAGTTATGCTAGAGATGTGCTAGACGTGTCATCATCAACAGTGGCTACACGGAATTGTACTTCGTTCGTCAGAGTTGCACAAGAACATGCCACGCGCTCAATGTGATGCAAAGGTGGCGATAATACGTAGAACGTATTATAAGGCGGAGGATAAGAACCCTTGCTTCTTAAAGTAGACTTTACTGCACAAGACGGGTTCCTATGTTCCTATGTTCCTTCCGACTCAGCAAGATTTCGGCGACCAAGATGCTTGAGAGCTGGGTGTATGTCGACCGGTTTGCGTTATGAGTAAAGAATATATCGCGTCAAGAGTATTTATTGTAGTGCATGAATGTATCACGTGACTAGAACTTTCTCGACTGCTGTCTAAAGTTACATAACAAGGGATGAACTCACTATTGTTTTTTCCTCATGCTGATGCATGACGGTAGGGTTCAAACAAAGGAATTCAATTCGAATATGATATTCGAGTTTCGGATGTGGGTCATAAGTTCATGACAAGAATTCTGGTCAGAGGTCTGTCACAGTTGGACAGTACAAAACAATACAACATAAAAATGAGTCAAGACAAAGCCAGGCACACACACTTTCAAAACAAAGTAATCAAGATTATAGTTTATAAAGTGGCATTATATGTTTATTTATCGATGGGCTCTTCTCTTTCATGTGGTGTTTAATCCAATCACTGCAAGATATGCACAAACATACACTCTGGAGTGGGGGTAAAAGATGAATGATGAATGAAAACGAAAAAATAAATAATATAACCAAATTTATCTAACAGAGCAGTATCTCCTGCTATCAATAACTACTCTAGTAGCATAACATTATATCAGCAATAGCTACACTAGTAGTATATCTTACATCAATTTACTTAAAGAGTTCTGGAACTATTGGTTCTGTAAACAAATAGTTCTCAAGTCCAATGCGTTTTAAATAGATTAATAATGTTCCATGTTACATATATCTAGAATTAATAAACACTACAAGTTCTTGATCTGAGTTAATCTATGTGCACTGAGTTTTTAGATATTATGAGTACTCAAGAAGTGTGGTTATTGTAGTTGTATTGATAAGCAATTGTTCCCTGACACAAATCTGTAATGATGAATCTCATGGTCTCCACTACCTCTGTAAAGGCAATAAATTAGCCCCACACTCTGTTTCACAAAGTCGACCTGCCTGTCAGTAGGCCAGGCCAGGAAAAGACAGTCCCAATAATATAACTTTGCAACAATGTTGATATTGCAGTTTGAGATCAGTGGATGTATCTTTGATGGCGTAACCCTTTACCCTTCCATCAGAACAACTGTTTAGATGCAAAATGCCCCATCCACAGGATAGGTCTATCATCAAGGCTCCTCCCACTGTCCCCAGGTAAAAATGTCCCAGTAGACTCATTTTACCAAGCACTGTGAATTGGCTTGGGGTGGGCCAAACACTGTTGAGACATTTTTTTTTATTTCAGCGAACTTCACTTCATTGAAAATAACCAATCACTTTACCATCATAACTGGATAATCGACATGGCATCAAGAGAGAATGCAAAGGGAGAATAAAGGTTTCCTCCCCTTGTTCACCAGCACTATATTCCTCGAATGTTTTGGTGTCTGCTAGACCTTAGGCATTTCTAACCCTCAGGTGCACATTAAGTTCCAATTAAATAAACATCTTTCATAAACTACAAATATAACATATTGAGTTAAAATATCTTTTATCACAGTTACATAATTGTAACATATTATATTCCAATCTTTCCTAATTTATTATTTTCACACTCAAGCATCTCAACAAATGAAATAATTGCATTCACACAAATGCAGTGATCTTAACTTACATGCATAATTAACATAATACATTTATGAATATAACATCAAACATAGTTTAATCTTATTGCTTTGAAATGTAGGTGAATGTGTGCTTTCACTCTTTAACTTAATATTGCAAAAATAAATGTTGGCTATGTTATACTTTCGTTGGGTGACCTTGACCAGATGACTGACATAGACAATAAAAAATAAATTAATTTTGGCATCTACCTCCTGCCTTCGTGCACATTATACACACATCTCTCCACATACCCTCCTTGAATACTTGTGAAGGGAGGAAGGACCCACATGAACACTACAAAACCGAGAACATCCAGCATGGATGAAAAGATTATTGCAGTTCCTGTTGGGCAAAGCTAAGTTAATGAAAGAAGATATGTAAAATGATGATATCCCTATGTCTACACCTGTAGGTTGGTCAAAAGTGTGGTTCACTCAGAGTGAAAGAACTGAGCTTACCTCTTCTCCAGGTTTTTAATCCAACGGCCAATTGAGATTACAACCTACCATGGTCAAGAGATTTACTAAAGTGTCAGCCATCACCACACCTTTGACCTTTAGGGGGTAAGAAGTACAAAATAAAGGGGAAGATATAAACAAAGAAGTTGAATCTGAAGAAGAAGTTGAAGGTTAATCTGAAGAAGAAGATAAAGATAAATATCACGACCTTCTCTCCTAGGTGTGGGTATGCAGTGAGGCTGACGACACACCGAGTGGCAAGATGTAAAATTAAACGAACACTCACACACATACACCACAATGTTCTTGTGTGTGTGTGTGTGGGGGGGGGGGGGAATTTTACTATGAGTGCAGGGTAAAGTGTGAAGGTCAGCTGTGAGTGTGAGCATGCGGATGTGAATGTGAAGGTGAGATAAATGGGATGGACGGAAAACAACTGCACTACACACTTCCTCATACCAAAGAAAGCTGGACTCTTGAAAAAGACTTAACGATAATTTTATTCTCAACAGTATGGATTTACATTCGCACGTTAATCATTCATCCAGAAGCATCCACACTTAACATTCATGGGGTGGGGACCAGAGCAATGAAATGTGAATTTTAAAAAAAAAAGAATTAAAAACTATGAAATAATTAAACATTAGCAGTAATGATAGCACAATATAGAATGACCAGCGTTAGGTAGACCATGCTTAAAAACCAGCATTAGGTGGACACAGTGTATATCCTATAATAATAATAATAAAATTAACATTTTTTCACATTCTGCTCTTAGACATCACTAATTGGAAACCTACTTAATTTGAAGAAAAAATATCAAATAACAAAAAATATACATGTTTTGTGGTCTGCCTAATTCGTATAACCCTAAAACAAGAATTATGTAGACAAACACATACACTTAAAAACCAGCATTATGGAACTCATACTTAAAAACCAGCATTATGTGGACACTTAGTTAAAATGGTCAATTTTATAGTTGTAAACAAATGAATCTTTTTAAAACCATGATTCTTCATAAATAAATGTATAGGTTATAAATATAAATCAAAAGTAGAAGAATAAATTTGCTTTAAGAGATATTTTTATATATGTACCTCAATTTATAATCTAAAAGTCCACTATTTGGTATAAATAAAACTATATTGTTGAGCTTTTATATTGATTTATTACTATTTAAATCAGGATATACATTTAGGAATCATGTTAAAGTACTCCAAACTCCAAACTCAGTTTGGAAAAGTATATGTTTATACTTAAAAACCAGCCTTAAGTAGACATCATTTGCTTAAAAACCAGCCTTAAGCAGACATCATTTGCTTAAAAACCAGCCTTAAGCAGACATCATTTGCTTAAAAACCAGCAATATGTGGACATATATGTCATTCTAATAAATGAAGCTATATTTCTTTATTTAATGCCATTGTCTCATTATTTAATAAATTATTCAAATTTTAAAGCATGTTAAAAGGTCCAAAATTTAATTTGGTATTAAAATTGGAAAGTAAATGTTTTAAAAACAGCCTTAGGTGGACATTATGTGCTTACATACCAGCAATATGCAGACAACATATATGTTGCTCAAATAAATAAAGGAAAGCAAGGTTTCCTTAATTTATCACTATTTCATACAAGTTTAAAGTCAAAATTAAATTAAAGGAACACAAAATCAATATATGAGTTACAAAAATAAAAGCTTTTTTCTGTTAAAACCAACCTTATGTGAGCATAATTTGCTATTAAAAATTTTTTAAAAGTAAGCATACCTGTAAGTTACTCTTGGAAATAACTTGATTTTTCTATATTTACTATTAATTTCTCACCATTTAAGAAAAGATTCAAACTCAGAATCATGTTTAAGGACCCCAAATTTAATTTGGTATTAAAGTTGGAAAGTAAAAGTGTTATGCTTATAAAACACCCTTACGTGTACAATGCAAACTTTGAAACCAGCAATGCAGCAATATGCAGGCAACTTATACATTATTGTAATAAATAAAGCAACGTCTCTTAAATTTATTGCTATTTAATGCAGGATTCAAATGCAAAATCAATTTAGAGGACCACAGTTTCTATTTAGTGTTGAATTTGTGAAAAAATAAGTATATGCTTAAAAGCCAGCCTTACGTAGACATTATTTGCTTAAAAACCAGCAATATGCAGACATGTATATGTCATTCTAATAAATAAAGTTTCTTTATTTAACAATAATGTATCACTATTTAATAAATTGTTCAAATTTTAATGTATGTTGAAAGGCCCCAAATTTAATTTGGTATTAAAATTGGAAAGAAAGTTTTATGCTTTAAAACCCTCCTTTGGTGGACATTGCGTGCTTAAAAACAATCAACATGCAGACCGCATACATGTCACTCAAATAAATAAAGTAATGCTTCTTTAATTTATCACTATTTAATACAATATTTAGATTCAAATTCATGTTATATGAGACACTAAATCAGTAAATGTAATTTAGTGATGGGTTTCGAAAATTACAGTTTAATGCAACTAGAGGTACGTGGACAGTATTTGCTTAAAACCAGTGCTATGCACATAAGCAATTATTATACTCTGATAAATACTCTACATGTTTCTTTATTTAAAATTATTTTCATTAAACTAAAGAAACATAGAGTGTAAAATGTGTAGTATCATTTTGGGGAAGAGTTCGCATATTACGTTTAAAATGATCCGAAATGTAAGAATTTCACCAGGTTATTGAAGAGTTATTCTAAAATAAACTTCATGGGATATGTTACTTATTACTGATCCATGAGTAACGCCAGTAAGTCGTTTTGTGATTATATTTAATTAATTATTATACAATTGTTGCACAAACAACAGTCCATATATGCTTCTCCTTAACTGCATACACAACCAAGCAGCAGACAAAGCGGTGGTTGATAAAATATTTTCACAATTTAATAAAAATCAAAGAACTAAAGCCGCAAACGTATTGGCTGGGCTTGGCGGTGTTGTAATACAGTGTAACCTAATTCGTGATATTACGTCACTCGGGGTATTATGGGACAATGTATATTATCGTACAAACAAATAAAAATTAGTAAAACTATTTAACGCAAAGTAAAAACCTATAGATATAATATCCGTCCATTATTTTGAATATATCTTAATAATGCATCCCATTTAATATTCGTCCCATAATAACCCAACCTTTTAAATTAGACATGAATAGACGTTGTTACATGTCCAGTATTTATTTAAAGACCCTGCTTAGGAATTTTACAGAACTTTAATTTAATTAGATAAATTAATTTCTCCCTTTTCCCTAAACAGACAGGTTGCTGAAATTATCTTTCGACTCGAATGAAAATACGCCTTTGTAGTACAGACAAACAGATTCACGAACAGACAACTTGTGTACAATAGCCGGTTTGGAAACCGTTAACACTCTCTTAAATCTTTATGCATTCAAAAGGTTCATTGAGCTCAGTCGATCCCCCATCCAAACCACGAATTAGGTCTATATGCATAAAAATTACTACGAAAGAGGTATTAACAAATAAAGAATTTAATAATAGTTAATATTTAACAATAACAATCAATTACAAAGACACAGCTTCAGATCTAAACTAAGGCGAGTATAATCGACTTGAATTTTACTGTTAAAAGTTAGGTTTGCCAGCACTTTCGATTGAATCAGACTTTGGGTGTTAGTTACTCAACTTTCTCAGTAGTCTTGATATACACGTGGTCTAAGGACAGTTCGATCCTTCCACGTATCAAGCGATGCTTGCATGTACAACCGTAGTTCCAGTAACCTTGTAGTCCCCTCGACATTGTTACACTAGCGATCCGTCATCTCATAGCACCAACAACAATGGCGACACGGAATTGCACGTCGTTCGTCAGAGTTGCACAAAGAACATGCCACGCACTCAATGTGATGCAAAGGTGGCGATAATACGTAGAACGTATTATAAGGCTGAGGATAAGAACCCGCGCTGAAAATACAAGTGTGGTTCTATAAGTGATTTGCGTTTACATTCGCAAACCATCCAAGCATATGTGATTGATACAACACGCTTAGTTTTAAATCTTCGACTATCGTGTCTTTTAAAATATATTTATATTCATAAAAGATACAATATAATTCACATGTGTGTTATTTTTAACATTACATGAACGTATGAATTTCCAAACATTTACTTCATCAAAAATGGAATTCATACAAGGAGAATAAAATATAATTCAAATTAAGTATGAGCATTTTACAATTAACAATGAAATTACACGCAAGAGAATCATTTGAATTACATGAAAATTCGCAATTTGCACAGACGATTTCTGCGGCATAGGAGAATTAAGGTTTATACAAATTAAAGTCAAAAGGTTACAATTAATTTATATACAATGAATTCTTTAGGTTTTAGTCATTCTATCGAATCACGTATGCTTGGAGGAAAATTGCAATAATTCGCATAGAATACATACATAAATTCATATACAAAAATACAAATAGTGAAATGCAATATCATTGTAAGAAGTAGACGTGTTACCTTCTTAAAGTAGATTTTACTGCACAAGACGGGTTCCTATGTTCCTTCCGACTCAGCAAGATTTCGGCGACCAAGATGCTCGAGAGCTGGGTGTGTGTCGACAGGTTTGCGTTATGAGTAAAGAATATTATCGCGTCAAGAGTATTTATTGTAGTGCATGAATGTATCACGTGACTAGAACTTTCTCGACTGCTGTCTAAAGTTACATAACAAGGGATGAACTCACTATTGTTTTTTTCCTCATGCGATGCATGACGGTAGGGTTCAAACAAAGGAATTCAATTCGAATATGATATTCGAGTTTCGGATGTGGGTCACAAGTTCATGACAAGAATTCTGGTCAGAAGTCTGTCACAGACGTATATATTCACATAAAAAAGACAAATATTGTAAAAAAAAATCCCACTATTAATGCAATCCGATTTTAAAGACCCCAATTATCGCATTATAGCGATATTTCACTGTACTTAGATTTATTTTATGTAGCTGCGGTGCTGAATTAAATTATACCTATAAAGAGCTGATTTAAGTATGATTATAATTTAGTACGATAAGGCTTGGGGCGACACTTGTTTATGGGTGAAGACCGAATGAACACGTAAATTATACTGTCCATAGATAGAAACTGTTCAGTGCTCTTGCACCATAAAACAGTAAAGTCGAAAGTCTAAAATAAAAATTGAGTAATGTAGAAAGGACTCCTGAAGATCCATTCTGTTAAAACTTATAAAATGAAGTGGATTTTGAATTAAAAATTCTATTTAAGAAATATTCTGTCATAAATTGAAAGACTTAATTAGTGTCTGAAGCAATAATAAAAAGATTGAACTGAGGAACAACCGCAAAGGCACAGCAATTCTTGCTTAATTCAGGGGTTGAGTTCGATTTATGCCAGGATGGATAGTGTGATTCTTACCCCATCCCCAGCTAAGATTCTAGGCTTTGTATCTAGTCCATCAAATAGGACAAACAAAATGGTTAGTTTACTAAAACAGTTACGTTTACTAAAGCTCGTGCAAGCCTGGCAATTAAAGAGCGAAGAATGTCTCCGTTGGTTACTCACTGCCTGACATAATTGCACATAAAATTGATACCCCTCCACCTCGTAAAAGATGAAGAAAAGAATAAAAGTATTTGCTCTTGCCATCAATCAGTGCCACCGAATATTTCTCTCTATTAAGAAAGCTAACATGTAAATGATAAAGTAATCAAAATAAATGATCTCTTACCTTATTTTGTAGACAGTACTGCAGAGATTAGCTGAAAAAACATCGATCTGCCATGTACATGCTTTCTGTTTCGGAAAAAAGTACAGTCACAGATCCTTTATCTTTTTTTTTATTTTTTAAAAGTGTGAGAACTGAATGATAAAAACCGCTGATCTTCGAAAGACTGGTAATAAAGTCTAGTAAGTTTGGGTCAACTCCGTCACTTTCCCTTTTTTTACATTCATTTAATGCCCTCCCTATTCAGAGGGAAACTTAATGACTAATTTAAACTCCTTCATCTCACCCTTTCCCTTGCTTGAATGTAGGGGACGCTTCCGGCTTCCGCCGCTTTCGCGTTTCACCCTTTTTCACAGACTCACATGATATATATATATATATATATATATATATATATATATACCGTATATATGATCAAGGTTTCTTAGGGCGTACGCAAGCCGATTCTCTTTGAGACGGAGAGAGAGAGAGAGCACATGTAGAAAATGGAGGTGAAGGCAGTTTAGATTATTTCAGGGAGGTGACTTTGTGGGGCAGCAATCAAGGTTACGCTACTGGTTTCGAAATGTGATTTTATCGATATGGTTTCGAGGAATGTTCATCGGTTTGGAGTTGATTCATAATATCTCCCTTAAAACATTATTGTATGCACAGACTGTTGTGTGTGTGTGTGTGTGTGTGTGTGTGTGTGTGTGTGTGTGTGTGTGTGTGTGTGTGAAATATTGTGTATTCTGCCGGTTGTGTCCTGAATGTTGGCTGTGTTCAATTCTCTGTGTGCGACTGAGTAACTGATGAAATATTTACCATGTTAACGTGTTTAGTTTTTGTTTATTCCTCTACGTACATTTAACAAAGATGGAAGTTTACAATTTATAAAATATTTATACTTTTCTTTTTCTCACATTAATGTTGACTACAGTTTGCTATTTGTAATATTTTAAGTTCAAATATTGGAGATGATTGATATTTGTAAATAATTAAGTTCAAATTTTGGAGGTAGGTTTGATATATGCAATTTATTATGTTCACATCTTGGAGACAGAATTGATATTTCCAATTTTTAAGTTAATTTTAGTTTTAAGAAATCGTTTCAAGTAAATAGAGAAAGTTGGAAACGAATATACATTAAGTTGGTCCATTCCAGAAATGTTCAAACATGTTTTCGCTCTAGATTTTAAAACTAATATTACTTTTGAGTGGTAATTTTTTTTCAGTCTTCTTCAGTACCAAATCTTTCAGGCCCAGTGGAAAACAGAAGTCAAGTTAACTTACACCTCCAACCCGTGTATGACAGTGACGTGCGTGACGACAAAGCCTTACAGCGTGTGTTGTATTGTCTTCATGCACTGGCGGATAACAGTCAACCGAAAGAAGTGATGATGGTCATTTCTCAGCTACAGTTCCGGAAGTACCTTTGTCAACCTAGCTATGCGGCTACTGCTGCCCTTGTACCACGCCCTAGAACACTACCCGAACACTTACTTCAACAACATTACGACGAGGGTGACTTTGATGTTCTCATCATACACAGACAACACGGATTGTTCACATTAGAAATTAAAAGTGTGGGAGCAAACTTTAGTCAGCTAAAGATGACGGAGCAACAGGAGGATGACGTGGTGATAAAGAAAGTTAAAGAGGCGTTAAATCAGTTAAGCAAGTCGGAGGTTGTATTAAAGCATTTGACGTCAGATTTGACAGACAGTAATATCACTAAAATTCTTGCAATGCCAAACATCAGTTCTACTCAGTTACTGCGAGCAATTAGAAGAAATCCATCGAATGGTGAGGTAAGATTTTACAATAGTAAGAAATTGAAGAGGATGTGATTAAATTAAATTGAAATAACTATGTTATAATTAATACTGCCTCTTATCCCCGCTATTTATTGATCATTAGGGAAATGTAAAGTAATAAATTAATGTCGTGAAGCGTGTATTTGAAACTATTTATTAAAGAGAAACCAGTAATTAATATTAATCGTCTTATACAGTAAATAATATACCACAATGTATATCATGACATAACAGTCTCTCAGTGTCACAAACTGGGAGGCTCATTAAAGCTGACCCAAGCTGAAGTTAGAGATGCAAGGGGTGAAGTCTATTTTTGGCCTGCTCCGGTGCACCTCCAAGAAAAGCCCGTGTGACGTATGCCAGTACTACGTCGCGTCAGGTTGTTACATAGACACACATGACATACACCATTGATGTTTGGGTGGGGCCCAGTTTATTTATGTCATGCCAAGGAACGTTTTATTGGCGGTGTGTGTTGTGAGTGAGTATCATGAATGTGAATAAATGGACGAACAGACGAACGGTGCAAAACAATAGTACAAATTCTTTCGTCCCTCTCAAAAACTATGAATAACAAGAGAGTTGAAAGATGGTTAAATCAGGATATTTATTTCCCGATTTAAAAGGGGCACTACTCTTTCGCACAGTGATTAATCATTCATTCAACTTTCCAATGTCATACACTATGTGGGATATAAGGGGAGATGAAAATGATGAAATTCAAAATATAAAATAAAGATTAATTACACAATTCTTATGCGGCAAATGGGGCCGCTTTAACAATAGTTCACATATAACATAAGCAATAATTTTAACATTAAAAGTTATATAATAGCGTTCATTTTCTTAGAGTCCTAGAGTTTAGTATGTGCGCGTTAGCCGTGCTAATTATTACTCACTATTAATGTCAGAGTTCCAAGGAGATGACGTAATCTCACACGTCACTTATAAGCGCACTTCAAAGTGAAGACACGACGCAATTGAGGCGTCGCATTACAGGTGAAGATTCTGCAGAATCTAGGCACCACTTTCAGATTATCACTGCAGAGAAATCTGAAATTTAGCTGACTGTTGTCAGCCTCGATAACTGTCGTTGTTTCTTGGTTGTCGTGGAAACGGACAGCCCAACGACGTTTAGCATTATCGGATGAAGTTGTCCAGTGGGATGTGTCGTCGCATTACATTGAGTGTAGAGATCCGGATATGTATCTCAGTGCTAGCCTTCTCAATTGCGGGATAGACTGTCAAACCAAACTCAGACAGGGGGGGGAGAACAAATTGGTCCCTCGTGTCGTTAACTGCATACAACCAGCGTCGCATACATCGGTTTTTCTTGACAGTGAACTTTCCACTTTGCCAAAAATTATACTGAGTAATTTTGCCTCGTTACTCAATATATGGCATCAGACGGATGGAAAACGGATGGAAAGAGATTTTTGCAGCTTTCCTTTATGAAATCTCTGTACAGGAGATAATTCATACGTGAAGTTAGACTGGCTTCAGACGGATTGACGTTTTCAACATTGAGAGTAAAATCTTCCTTTTGCCTCTTATATAGCTTCACTGAAGGTTTCCAGAACTTCCAGAAGCTATGTCCTGTGACTCGATTTTCCCTTGGATATTTAGTACTATCCGTGCGGCACGCTTTTCTGTGGTCAATTCTAATGCGCACTGGCCTTTTCTCTCGTAAACAACATGTGACCAGTAATACGCAATTGTCCCAATTGTTAAATATACATATCTTTCACAAACTAATATATATATTCAATATGATATAATAACACACACTGCCTCACGAACGTCTGTCTACTAAAGAGATCTTAGGTGACCGTTACTGGAAGTTTACACGCTACATATGTAAAATAACAAAACTCGGGTTTTGTTAGCGGGTTTTTAAAATGAAATAAAATATAATTTATGTCCCTCATTTCCTGTGACACTCAGAATAGAGCACTTTCAAGTTCGAGAGAAACACATGAATGATCCAAATAAATATTGCCATGAAATCAATTTATATGTTATCATGGCCTTTCAAAGTCCCAAGTTGTCCCTCTCAGAAACATTTCAATATCACAACATTCCATATGGAAACGATTTCGGATTTCAAAGTAGAGTGCGACGTTTTCGGAATCATCCCCTGTACTCTACTAACATCACCATATGACGTCAGATCTCCCACCTCCAACACATTATTTCGCCTCTATGTTCAAATGAAATTGAGTGTTTGTTTTCATATATAAGTGTATATGTGCAATTATATACACGTGTTACATTTGTGTTAGGTCCTCGATTAAGACTTATGTTGTTTTACAAAAAAATACGAATTAATTTCTTTATTTTACTCAAATTTCAATCCGCATATTTGTTAAATGTTTCAGTCTATCAGGAAAAATATTTTTCATAATTTCCCATCTTTATGGTAAGTACAAATTTCAATGTATGGGATAAATAAAATGATACTAGAATCAAATATTGGTATGTTTAGAAAACTGACTCAGTTTTAAAATGATTACTTTATGATTTTATGAATCAGAAAGTTTAATTTAATAAATACAGTAATAGTAACAATAGTAGTAATAGTAGTAGTAGTTATAGTGCCAGTAGTAGTAATAATAATAGCAATAATTATTGATTCTTCTCATGCTGATAAGAATGACAGAATAAATTTCACATCAGATAAAGAACAGCTGTACCTGATGTGAAATTTATTCTGTCGTTCTTATCAGCATTCTGTGAGATCATTGATTTTAATGAAGATATGGTCACTTCCTAGCAGATGTGCCTTATCTTTGGGGCACGTATGGTTTCCTGTCGGTATATTCAGGTAACTTTAGGAATTGAGCAATTGCAGGTTTCTAGCACCATATTTAGCTAACATTAGCAAAAATGCAAGTGTGCTTTCAAATCAGTATATTCAGGTAATATTCGTAGTGGGACAACTATGTTTTCCTATCAGTGATATGAGGTAATTTTAGCAATGTGGTAAGTGTGATATCTTATCGACTTAGTGTATTCAAAATAAATTTAGCAATTTCCCATGTGTAGATTCCTAGCAGTACTTCCAGGTAACCTTAGCAGTGTGGTGAGTGTAGTTTACTAGCTGTAATATTCAGTTAACTTTAGCAGTATTGTTTGTCGTTTTTTATCACTATAATCGGGTAATTTTAGTAATGGGGCAAGTGAGCGTCCTTAGCAATATATTCAGATACATTTTGGGGCAAGTGTCTCTTAGCAATACAATCAGTTAACTTTAGCAATGAGGCAAGTGTGGTATCTTAGCAATACAATCAGCATCTTACGATGCTGGGCTTGCGTGGTTTACTGTAAGTGTATTCAGATGACTTTACAACAAAGATGATTTCTTCTTCAGTTATTCCAAATCAGACAAACAATGCTGTCATTTCTTATTTTAAAATAGTTAGTCTTGCAATCGTTACTTATAAAATATACAGTTTATGCTTTTTGTGTTATGTTTGTAGCTAAGATTCTGGCCAAGCTGAATGTAACTCACGTGTATGTTCCGACACACCACATACACACTTCTAAGATGCAATTATAGTAACATGTTTTCGTGGACGCATATTTAAATGTTTACGTTAAACACATTTTAGTGTTCAAAAGTTATTTGATTAAAATATAATCTAGATAATAAAGTTTGATAGTTCAAATAAAACGTACCTGCCACATTAGAAGTAAAACAAAAATGTGTCATTACTTTAATTAAAGTCCGTATTTTGAATGGCGTCATCTAATACAGCAAATGATTTAATTGAATTAACTCTTTCTTATTTTATCACCGATAACAGTTAATTTACGAAGGGAAAGAAATCCAGAGTGCCTAATGCATTGTGTCCTAAATTAGATTTATCTCCATCATTTTAAAGCAATACACAAACACATATGCATTCTATGCTTTCATTTAACTTTATATTGTGATTGTTCAAATATACACTGAGTTTAGGCAAAATCTGATGATTTAACCTATTTATAGTTTTATTCATATTATAGCAAACTTACAGATATAATTTTTAATTTCAATTCTTCGAAATATCTGCACTTAATCTAAACTCACATTACGTAAAATTGATTTTTGCGTCACCGTGAAATGACGTCATAGCAAACTGTTGGCTGAGTACAAGTAGCGAGAATGTCAAGTTTTAACAAGAAACTGACCTTCAGGTTTTAAAAAGATTGATCTCTGTTAATAAGTATTGAGAGATGTTTTAAAAAGATTGATCTCTGTTAGTAAGTATTGAGAGATGTTTTAAAAAGATTTATCTTTGTTAGTAAGTATTGAGAGATGTTTTAAAAAGATTGATCTCTGTTAGTAAGTATTGAGAGAAGTCTTAAAAAGATTGATCTCTGTTAGTAAGTATTGAGAGATGTTTTAAAAAGATTGATCTCTGTTACTAAGAGAGAAGTTTTCATGAATGCAGTTACCTAGCGTATAAGGTGAAGCCTTGTTCTCAGTGATTAATATGCTATTACATTAAAAAAAAATAATAATAATGTCACATTACACACATGATTTTTTTAATTTTCATCACAAAGCAAGAGAAAAAGAATATGTTTAATTGTAAAGTTAATATTTATTAAAAGTAACTTTAATAACATATTTTTCTTACCGATCGATGTATCTGAATTCTCTCTCACTCTCTCTCACACACACACACACGCACGCACACACACACACACACACATACATACACACATATGCACACACTCTAAAAAGACCATATAACACACAATCGCACACAAAGAAAAACGCAGGCTGATAAACTAACAAAGCAATATATGTGTTCTTTCAGAAATAGCTTTTTTATTATATGAAAATTATATTATTGTTTCTTTGTTAATATTTTAGTGTATATATATATATATATGCATTATTGCAGTGAAGAAAATTGCAACATGTATACCCCATGCCCCCCCCCCCCAAACACACCAAATATATATATATATATATATATATAGTATATATATTGACGACACTTTACAGAGTTCTATATATTCTTGAAGACGACAGTTTGGCCAAGAGAGGTCGACTTGTGTCAATAATAGTGCACTGTTATAAAGAATGCTGTAATTTCTACACTTAATAATCTCATTGTTATTAACCCTTGCCTTATCACAAAATGTATTTAAATCACATTCTTATCTCTTTTTGCTTTACACGATTTAGTGTAAATAATCACATTCTTTACTGCATCACTAACTCTTTAGCCAATAGTTTTAACCAATGTCTATTTGTAACTAAACTGCATAATAATTTTACCTTCCTTATCTTTATGTGCATTACCTGAAAATATGTTTTTCTTTACTTAGTAATTACTATGGGAATTAAAAAATATATTACATAACTGTACCTAATTCTATAATTATATTTCCACCACATCTAGGACTTGTGTCAGTGCCTTGGTGTCCACAATGTTGATGATGCCTTAAAGATGTGTCTGCTCTCAGACCAACTCTCAGACAAACGGATGACTTCAGACATCAATCACATCGTCCTTAAAGACTTGGGCATGTGGTGTCAGCAGCTAGTCATGATGTCTGGAACCCAGCCATCAATAACAGAGACGGTGTATGAGCACTTGGTGGCCAGGTAGATGGTGAAGGAAGAAAATTACCTGTCATCTCTCTCTCTATCTGTTTCTTTGACATTGTTTATTGCCTTACTTGAACTTTTGTATTTTCGACTTCATGAATTAACATTAGTTTTTAATTTTCTTACTGGAAATTTAGTATTTTCTTCTTTCATGCATTAACCTCTTTCTATTCAATTTCTATAGCCCTATCTATAGACACTAATAATTATAATCTTTCCACACATTTCCTCACTACAATGATCACATGGGGTGCACTTAGTCAAATATGTTATTCATCCTGTGTCTATTTACTTTCACAATACTTCAGCTAAATTTTCTTTTAAAATCAAATTAAATTGCACACTTTGACTTCATCGTTCTCTTTGTATTAGAGACTATATTTGAACTGTCTTTTAAACAGAAAAAAATCACTGGATAATTGTTTGAAGCAAACATTAAATGCAAGCACTTATCTCTTACAATCACCTGAATAATAATTATCCTTAGAAGTGATTAAAGAATGTTTTACTGATTTCATATTTAATATTCATAATCAATGCAAAACTTACCATAACTTTAATTTTAAATAGTACAACTCTATATTAAATGTTATGAACAATACACATTTTATATTTATATCAATGTTAAATAATATAGGGACATGTTGGAGTTGGGTAGCTTTACATTTGTTTCATCGGCGTTGCCAGTGAGTTGATGTACCTATCAAAATTAATCCTGCGGTTAAAAAAAAATAACTTCGAATTTCAATACAAACTGAAAGTAAATGCTGGATACATGTGTTATGAATGTTATGACTGAGCTATAAATAAATCATGGCAGGCAACATTCGACTGTCTTAATACACACTTCACTGTTTGCCGTTATAGGTTCTGTGGTCCAGCGACTACAGTGGAAGTCCACTGTGTTACAGCACCACGCCTGCACATGAGGATTCTTGGGGAGGCGGTGTCTGCGACTGGAGAGACAATGGCCAGGCTCGTGTTATTTCCACAGCAAGTGGAACTTTTGAATCGGTCACCACACGGGGTATTTATTATCGGCCCACCTGGGACAGGTAAAACCATTGTCTTGATCGTTCAGGGCATGACCTGGCTTAGGCTCGGACACGACGTCCATGTTGTCAGTACTTGGTCTGAAAGCCGTGCAGCGACGATCGCCATTGAACATCAACTTAAGGAAACCACGAAGACAACAGCCAGTTCACGTGTACACCGACATCAGTTTGACTTTAAGAAAGATGGAGAAGTGGAGACTGCAGTCAGACGTCTGAAATCTCTGAGTGAAGGGAGACAACTGTGTGTGATTGCAGACGAGGCCGTTCATGATTATTACAGGTTTGTTATACATCGTTTTAACTTAAGAAACTTACAAACACAAAGACATACTCAGTATCCATCCGTCTTATTACACTAACAATTAACTGATTAAGAATGTTGCCAGTAAATGTATTTGTTGGATTGTGTGTACATTGCTAAACAGACAAACAGGAAACACAACATATGATCAGCACGTAAACAAACAGACAGACATGAAACACAACAAATGATTAGCACGTAAACAAACAGCCGTGAATGAAGAAAGTAACTGGCGACGTTGTAAATGACGTCACAATACAAAGACGACATACAGTAAACGTCATTACGTCATAATTGTCTGACGTCAACACACTGACATAACGTCTTCTTCTGTTCATTCTTTAGAAACTGGAAATTCACAGAGTTTTGTGATCAACTCATTTTACAAGTACCCGGTGTGTACTTGTGGGGTGCATCAGTGTATCATGAAATCAGGCCGATATGTCTGGAAGAGGTCAAGCTGACAACGCCTCTAAGGTCACCGCCAGTCGTCGTCAGGGAGGTGATGGTGGCAGAACAAATAAAGTTTTATAAACATGTCCATGACTACACGGTCAGTGACGTCCCTGTTCCAACAGACGGCCCGGCGGTTATACGATTCGAACACCGTTTCTATCGTTCAGGTCACACATGGGCCTGGACACTTGAATGTGAAGAGTGTGGACATCAAGTAGCCCGTGTCCTGACAGAACTCAACGTCGGCCGGACAGGTATGGGTGTGGTGTGTTTGACACGGTGAGTGAGTGAAACAATACACATACATGCGGGTGGATGAAGGAATAAATGGACGGGTCGGTGAATAGATGGGTAGATGAAGGAATGACCGTCTGGAGGAATAAATAGACGGGTGGATGAACGGATACATAAATAAAAATATTTTCCCTCAAATGTCAGGTAACAGTGACGGCCCTCCACCTCTGAAATACCGCGACGTCCTGGTGTTGTGTAATGACTACACGACTACACGGGAGGACAATGACGGCAAAGTGCCTGCAACGGCTAGCGGTCTGGTCCGGGGTCTGCGTGACCGTCACGTGCCTGTGCGTGAGGTGATGAAAGGTGATGAAGCCGCCATTCGTGACACGGCGCTTGGTGTCGGTGATCTGGTGACGGTGGCACACTTGAATGATGTTCGTGGTCTGGAGAGAAAGGTGGTCGTTGTGGAGAATACAGGTGTCTTGTCAGAAAGACTTTTCGCCATGTCACGCTGTACGTCACAACTTGTGGTGATTGACTGGTATAAATATTGATGCTTTGACTGTAACGATGGTTGTGTCAACTATGATGGAAATAACGATAACCAATATACGCTTTTTAACGAAGACATCCGTCACATAATCGATTGAAGTAACAGTTCGTACATCATGATCACTGCAACGACACTGATGGTGACAACGACAACTTTAATGTTATGTACATGTACTGATATTTTTATGTCTGTAACTGTAACATCGGCAATGTCGTCTTCGTTATTCTCAATTTCTCTTTGTGTTATTTTATCTTCTTACTCGTTAACGTGAACAAAGAAATGTTCTGTTGTCATGACGACGTGCATCATACTTATGACGTAAACGTCGACATGACGTCACTCAGTGCGCATGTCTGAAATCTTTCAATACATTTCTTTCTTTCTACTTTTACTTTCATTTCCATTCATTTTTAAAATTCTGTTTTCTGCACCCTCTCTCTCTGTGTCTCTGTCTGTCTGTCTGTCTGTCTGTCTGTCTGTCTGTCTGTCTGTCTGTCTGTCTCTCTCTCTCTCTCTCTCTCTCTCTCTCTCTCTCTCTCTCTCTCTCTCTCTCTCTCTCCTTATTTTACATTTGAGCGTTCGTTTGATAATTTTTCATTTGATTAATGTTTGCATCTGGGCACACCATTTATATTCTGTGTTTTACACACACAATTCATAAATACTTCTTCCATGATACTCTAATTATAATTATACAACAATTCATCAATACGTCTCATAAAATATATTCTAATACTTTGGGAACAGGGACACAACCATTAATGTGGACGAGTTTTCAGGCTATGCGTTAAACACGCAAAAGGCTATATTCTATGTGTAAACCGTAAAACGCACTAAATGATTTTGACTAATTATATGCAAAAATTAAATCAGATAGAATACATTATACCTGATTTCTTTTATCAACATGCGTAACCAAAAAAAAACATAGTTGTCACATATCCAGTCTACGTTTAACGACCCTGTCCTTCTTAGATTCCAGTTAATATTGGTTTATTGAATAATTCCTAACAATAGTGACAGCCGGACGGCTTTACTTAATTCCACGAAATGCCACAATATTCGGCCAATTATACATGACACCTCAACAGATAAATCAATTGACTTGTCTCGACTTACAATGTTATCTCCCCTTATTTATAAATTAAGATTTATAATTCTTTATCCCTTTATAATAGCTCACCCCAGTCACGTGGTCGTGCTACAAACAATTATGTAACAACGGGTGGGATAACAATAAATTTAATAACAATTAAATTAAAATAGAAAAAATGAACAATTACAATTTGCAATTAACAATAGAGTACTATCGCGTGGACTAGTTAATTAACTAACCACTCACCCTCACTGAGTTTTGTGTTTGTTTGGACCATTGACTTAACTAAATGTTTGTTTAGCAGTTGAAGACATAATTATCAAACATGCAACTACTATATCATATAGATTAAAATAAATATTATACTCTTAAAATAGATGTAAATTACAAATACTTTCACATATATGTATGTACTTGTACAAAACAAATGACTTGGCTTGGGGGTTGGGGCACACACTATTTGTATGATATCGATGCTAATTAAAAATTACCATTATTTATATTACAAAGTCTTGTGTGTTAAGTTAAATATTACTTGATTTATATTATAATTAATGTTCTGTGGACTTGTGACAATTGTTTCTACTCGTAGAGAGACACTGGGACCAATAATCCCCAAAGTCAAACTGGTCCGTATGCCACTGGGACCATAACTCCCCATAGATGCACGCACTCCGTCTCAGCTATCCTAGTAACTAAAATAATCAATCAGAGAAAGAAACATGTGTCTTCACTTCAGCAGCCAATTTGTTACGTTCTTTTTTAATTGGGTACTGTAATACAGTACCCTGTGATGGGATGTTTTTTTGCCTGACACTGAACGGGTTAACAGGTTATCATGCACACACAAAAAACCAAAACAAATATCAACAACAAATCAGCAATGCTTACAGAGAACATTTAATTTTTTAAAGAATTCAGTAACATAAAGGGAATTTTTTGCATTTATCTCTACAGAAATGCATGATTTGGGGAAAACAGTATTAAACAGCTAAACGTTGAGATTTTTTAGAACTTATATGAGGTGTTCACGTTGAACAATAAAAAGCACCCTCACATCTTTGATAGTTCAGTAACATTTGGGATTTTGTAAAACTTCTACAGGAAGTACATTTTGAACATGGAATCATCTTCGAGAGGAGATAGCTTATGAGTGTACGCAGAACTTACACAAGAAATAATTGTTGTAAACAAAAACATAATTCAGTAATATGGTAATTTAAGAAAGAGAAACATTTGCAAATAATCTATGCATTGTGAATATTCCTTTAAAATATATTTTACAATAATGTTTATAGCGGAAATGTGTTTTTCTTTTATAGAAATCGACATTTCACAATAAATTTTGAAATGGGAATGACATTGATGCCATTTAGTGCAATGTGAAGTTATTAATAAATTTAGTTATCATCTTCATCATTAAGATTTTAGGGTTTTGTTTTCCCCAAAAATGCAAATTATACATTTTATATTATATATTTTCCTTTAATCCAATATAGAGTTTGATCCTATGTTTACGTGCATCTAATTGAAATAGCCATGTTTCTATGGATACGTACGTCAAGAAATATAATAACGTTGATGACACAATGGAACCATCAACATGACTCTCAATAACTGCTAAACCATATGCATAGCTGTGTGACTTTACTGTAGTTTCCAAATATTCACCAGTATAAGTATGCAAGGGAAATTTAAAGCTTTCAGACTGGATTATGGCTATTTCTCCTTTATGTACATGAAAATCTAATGTTAAATAAGAGGTTATAGGAATGATTCGATACATTTGTAAAGTTTTATCACGTGTGACTATGAAAAGCGTATGATTTTAACCTTCAGCACATTGAATTCTTATTTACGGTTTTAGAATAAGCAAAACGTAAAAACATTGAAATGAAATTATGTTCATAATATTCAAACAAACACTCAGTCTTCTTAGTTAAATGGATTAAATATGATAAATATATAATAAATAATAAGTAAAAATAAATATATATTTTATTTTGTTAACTTATTTTTAGTGATTGCCTAAATAATACTAAATTCAGAAGTTTGAAAAAAAAAGTAAATTTTAAATATCTTTAACTTAAATAAATGCAATTACTATCATTGTGTATGCTAGAGTTGCATAATAATACTGTGGTGGAATACATTTACCTATTCCTATTTTAAATAGAAATTGTTAAATTGTCAGAGTAACTCAAACTAGGGCACTCTCTATGACAGTATTTTTGAAAGGGTCTGAGTTGAAGTAAACACCCAAGTTGACAATATGCTAGAAATTGCTGATGTAGTGCAAACTAGCTGAAAAAGGGGAGTAATTTTATTATTTGATGTTTATGATTTATGAGGAGAAAAGTCAACCGGAAACACCACAAATTGATTAGCACGTAAACAAACAGACAAACAGGAAGCACAACAAAGGATTAGCACGTAAGCAAACAACAGTGAATGAAGAAAAGAAAGTAGCTGACAACGTTGTGAATGACGTCACAATACAAAGACGACATAAAGTAAACGTCAAAACCTCATAATTGTTTGACGTAAACACACTGACGTAACGTCTTCACCTGTTCATTCTGTAGTAACAAGGAAAATCCATTCATGGAGTTTTGTGAACAACTCTTTGTACAAGTACCCGGGGTGTACCTGTGGGGTGCACCAGTGTATCATAAAGTCAGGCCGTCATGTCTGGAAGGTGTGTTGTGTTTTGACTACCTGACTGATGACCAGAAGGACAACAACGGCCAAGTGACTACAACGGCTAATGGTCTGGTCCGGCCTCTGCGTGCATGTTATGTGCGTGTAGTGGGTAAAGGTGATGAAGCCGACATTCGTGACAGAGCGCTTGGTGTTGGTGATCTGGTGATGGTGACATACAAGAAGTGATGTTCGTGGTCTGGAGAGAAAGATGGTCGTTGTGGGGAATAGACGTGTCTGGTTACAAACACACCATTCCATGTCACGCTTGTGTTCATTGACTGGAGGTGACCTGTCTTGTGTTTTGATTGTAACGATGATTGCGTCAACAATAACCATTAAACGTTTTATAACGAAGACATCCGTCACCTAACCGATAACAATCCGGAACATTATGATCACTATTAAGTATATTGATGAAGACAACGACAAATTGTAAACTACATTATGTAATAAACAACGTGTAGTGTGTAATGAATAAAACAAAGTGCAGTTTGTAATTATCGTGTACAACATTTTATTTATGTGTACTGATATTATTACGTCTATAACTGTAACATCGCCCTTTTCGTCTTCGTTCTTATCAATTTCTCTTTGTGTTATTTTATCTTCTTACTCGTTAAAGTATCCAAAGAAATGTACTGTTGTCATGACGACGTGCATTATACTCGTGTTGTAATTGTTCGACATGATAACATTCAGTGCGCATGTCTGAAATCTTTCAATACATTACTTTCTTTCTACTTTTACTTTCATTCTCTTTCATTTTTTCTTCTGTTTCTCCTCTCTCCCTCTCTCTCTCTCTCTCTCTCTCTCTCTCCCCCTCTCTCCCCCTCTCTTGCATTTGAGTGTTTTCCGTTAATACGTTTTTGTATGAATGCTTGCTCCTGTCGTCCTGAGTCCACCATTTATATTCTGTGTTTTACTCATACAATTCATACATACTTCTTCTGTGATGTTCTAAGTGTACAACAGTATACAAATGGTTCTGCTTTATTTTACACACTATACATAATTACGTTTCACAAGATAATCTATATTTTACATTTTGTATTGTATGTACATACAGTTTTGGAAAAGGGCTACAATCATTATTGTGGACTAGTTCTTGGGTCAAATGGTAGAAACTCACAAGGCTCTATTCTATGTGTAAACCTTAAAAATAACACTAAATGATTTTGATTGTATTATATTATGTAAAAATTAAATCAAATATAATACATGTATGGGGTTTATATCAGTATGCATAACAAAAAGGACACACAATTTTCTGTTCATATTTACAAAATATACAAACATAATGACACATGCACACAGTTGGAGTTTTCGTAAGTACAAAATGAAGACACATGAAAACACAGACTATTGAGGGTATCCTTTGCACAATTAATACACGAGATAATACTCAACCTACTGGTTGTATGTCCACTGATGCACACTGACCTCCATGACCTTTGGCAACCCTCGTCGTTCGACAGGCGGTAATATGGACTCAGCACAGATGCTTGCTCACTTGTCCTGGACTCCAGCTTTAGCAAGGTTGGATTTCCACACCAAGGAACAGCTAGCAATTAGGATCTGAGTTATGAGGTAAAACTCAAGACTGGCTGCAAATACATAGTTATTTACATTACAGCTTTGTGTGACAATAATGACTCTTATGGGCCTTATATCAGCAGTGTTAATCATTCTTTACAATTTCCACTAATTCACAATTTATATTACATGGAAATTCAAATATATAAAATCATTACAAATTTATATTCTTTCATTATTCCAAAGTTGCTCATGATACAATTTAACTAATGACTACACAGCGTGTGTTAATTCTCCCATGATAACAATTAGTCAACGGTAGTGAATTTACATTCATGTGGTGTTTCACCACATTTACAAATGTAGTATCACAGTGCCACTAGCGTCTGTGGAAAAATGTATTATATCAACAGCAATGAAATTCATAAGAGTATTCTACATATATCACAATACAAAATATATAGAATTAATTACAAGAAAGATTTCGATTTTAGAGAAAGTTCAAGATATTACCACTAGTTGTTTTCGTATGACGTGGTCATAGCGATGGACGCTCTATATTTCCCGTGTAAGTTGGGTGCAGTGTGGCGTAGGCGTCTGATGGTGGTTTTATGAATGAGAAAAAGGTCAGTTCACAACTTAGCGCTACATCTTTAACCGGAAAACAAATGAGTGTACTGGGAAAGTCAGTATCCGATTTTTGAGACCACCTTCACCTCTGGTCTAACCTAATTTCCCCAAACTAGTAAACAGGCATTTCGTCAGTCTCTAAGCTTAATCCCTAACAGATGTTTCTCAATGGATGCATAAGACTGGGGGAAACCTGTGTATAAGAGAGACAATTAATAGTATGTAAAGGTTGTTAAAATTACATAATTTGTTTAATATATTTTCACACTCTTATAAGGCAGAGCTGCTGGAATACTTTAAGGTAATTATTGAGATGTACAGACAGGTTTTACCCGTTTATAATAGAGCAGACTGATACATTTTAACAGGCAGCTAGTCAACTACAAAACATTTTGACAAGATGGTTAGAGCTGGTTGAGGTGAAATCTGACAGTGGGAAATATATTAGGAATCATTTTATGATTACCAAATTACAGACATCATGTCCTCCAGCACTTTTAGTTTATGTTAAGGACAAAATACTACAAATCTGACGTGATGGCTAGAAGCAGCTGATAGATATGAAGAAATATATGGGACACATTTTAATCTTACATATAAGTATAATTTTGAACCACATAGGCCAGTTAATGAACAGATGATACCTAAACTACAGAATGACAAGCCAGATAATAAACCTAAATTAAGATTTTCTCATTCACCTTCTCCAGTTAGTTAGATAAAAGATGGAGTTTTCACACCTCACCATAACAGTAAAGACAAATGTGTTAAGAATGAACCAGTAGTATGCTTTAGCTGTGACAAACCTGGCCATATGTTATTGTCCAGGTAACATTAATGTCAAATAACCAAGTGGCATGTCTCATTTTAATGCATACATAAATGGACATTGTGTTCCATTCTCTGTGGCACTGATTGCAGAGCATGGTTAGACAGCCTAGCCTAGTGAAGGAAAGTGACTACACTGAACAGTTTCAAACAGTCACTCTAGCTAATGGTGTAAAGGATGAAGTCCATTGTTATGATAGACATAGATAGCAAGTATGTATGTGGACACATTCAGGCTGTTTGTCTAGTAAATTGTGTTGAGAGTGCTATTATGGGATGTAAATAAATTATCACTTGACAATGTGTGTGTACACTCGTAGGAAAGAAGGAGTGCATGCACCATTTATGTGTGGACTACAGACAGTTGAACAAGTTGATTGTGTTTTCAGCTGAACCAATTCCTGATCCAGAGCACCTTTTCACTCAGCTCTGTGAAACCAAATATTTTAAAACTAGAATTGACTAAAAGTTTTTGGCAAATTCCAATCTGTGAGGCAGATAGGCTGAAAGTATCATTCAATACACATTGGCCAATATCAATGGTGAGTAATTCTGTTCAGTATCCTCACAGACCAGCTGTTTTCACTACGATGATGAGTTAGCTCATCAAACCTTTGAATGATGAATTATATCTAACTTTATGGACGATATGTTGGTGTCTACCTAGACCTGGAAGTACACACTCACAGGTTTTAGATGTTATTCCGGCATTTAAAGGAATGTAACTTTACTGCTCGACCAACCAAATGTTTCTTCGAAAATTTTAAACTTGAATCTTTGGACTCAGTGGGACAAGGTCTCCTGTGGCCAGAGGCATCAAAAGTAAGACTCTTGAAGAGATGAGAGACCCATCTCCAAAACACATGTTAAATCCTTTTATTTCTTTTTTTTTGGGGGGGTGGGTGGCAGATGATTATAGAAAATTCATTCTCAAGTTCTGCACCATCGCCAAACCACTCAGTGATATGGTAAAGAAAGTGATAGGGATTTGGAATGACGAGTGTGAAGCAGTTTTGCTAGTTTGAGAAACTGCCTATCATGAGCTCCTCTACTCCATTTGCCTGATTTCAAGGAAGAATTCATAATCAGATTAGATGTTAGCAATGCAGGACTGGTGTTGTACTGATGCAGAAACACGGTGATATTACTTATCCAGTAGCTTACTCCAGTCGTTCGTTGAATGCAGGTCTACAAAATTATTCGACTTCAGATAAAGATTGTCACGGAATTGTCTGGGCATTCCAGAAAGTCCAAGCCTACGTATATGGCAAACATTGTGTCATTCAGACATATCGCCAGCATCTCACCTACTTAGCTCACTCGACTAAGGCAAACTGGCGTTTGACCAGGTGGTCAAACTGCAACAGTTTATATATACTTTGGAAGTCATCAAAGGCATCGACTGTGTAGGGCCGAATATTTGTCCAGAGCAGTAGAAATGGAAGTGTAAAGGCCCGGTACATAAATCTCTGTAAATACTGTGAAATATTTATATAAATATGTTGTATCTTCCCTAGAGAGGAAGAAATAATATTACCCAAAGTTCATTTATATGGTGCTAAATTGATTGTGTTTGTTGTATTTTTGTAGCACAAAGGAGAAAAGAAATAATGATATTGATTAGCGTTTATATTCATTCGGCACTCATTAAACTACAAAAGCTCTAGAAGTTACTAGTGAAAACTAATTTAGCTTGAAGTCTAATACTGCAAGCAACCCACACACACGTACACACACACACACGTACACGCACGCACACACACGCACGCACGCACGCACGCACGCACACACACACACACACACACAAAGATGTCTACAATCGTTTAAACAAGTTTGAATACCCGATCGTTGTCTAAATTATGCATGCACACAGTAGGAACATAAATAGATTTGGTCATCCCTTCAGTGTCATCGGTATGCTTGCACACAGTAGGAATATCAATAGATTTGGGTATCCCTTTAGTGTCATCAACATGCCTGAACGGGTCATGTTTCTAATTTATAACAGGACATTATGGTGATGTTTTGGTGATACATTTTCCTTATATCTCTTTAAGTGTGGAGATATAGTGGGTCATGTCCCGCCTTATACTGAGAGAGACAATATGATATTTTAATGCTCAGTGATTAAGGACGTATGTAATATTTCTAAACAGGTTGAATTAATTGTATGTACGTCTTAAAACTGATACAGAATGATGGTTTTGTGAATAATTATTCGTTTCATTTTATGGTAGATGCTTCACCGATAATGTTTGAAATTTACTTCTGATGTAAACAGGATGGATAACATTTCAAAAGGTGGGGGTATATGTGGCGGAGGAAATTTACTTATCCCTATTTCTAAACTTAATTGTTATATAAATTGTTAAATTGTCGAAGTGACCTGACTTTGGGCACTCCTTATGATGGTCTTTTTGAAAGTGTCAGAGTTGTTTTAATACTCGAGTTGAGAATATGCTAGAAATTGCTGATTCCCAAGGTCATGCCACGCTGACATTTAAGAAACTATATATTAACTAATAAACTAAACTAATAATTAAGTTTAAAAATAGGGACAAACAAATTTACTCCACCACAGTATCAATACAACACATTAAAGTTAAATCTTTGATTCCACGTGTCCTCGTTAACTTTGTATAGTATCGTATGAACGTCAGAGGAAGGGGGAATAACCCTTTGCGGGTCGTTAATTAGCAATTTTAGTCTATTCTGTCGTTTCTCTTTACTCTTCTTGATTTTGATGATGATTGCCCTTTAAATGTGAATGAGACTTTGCTTTTTGCCACAGTTTGAAGGCTCAAGGGCCATAATTGGGAAAATTAATACAAATAACACACCACATCACCAAGAGTGATAATAAACCAGTGGGTTTTATAAAGTCGCATTTATAATATTTCTTTATTATCTTGTAAGTATTTTGAATGTTTTAATAATTGCTTACAGTACATGATCTGCAATCATTTTGCCATTATCCTTGAAATTTGGAATCAAGATTTGTAAGGGGAATTACCGTTGTATTACCACATGTGGTCCTGACGGTATTTGGAGAAAAGGTGCTAGGATGACTTGAAGTTAAATTCGTTTTTGTAATTGTTAAGTATTTGTGACGTCACAATACAGTGGAGTACTAAGAGAGTACTTTGTCATTTTGCATTGCTTTGAGAACTGATGGAGCCGCATTTCTATTTTTGATATTTAAGTTTGTCAGTGGTTGAAGGCCGAACTGCATATTTTTAAGTATGATTTCTAGCGCTAAGCGACCTGTACACCTCTTTTCATACGTAAAGAGGTTTTGATTTAATAAAGTTTTCAGTGAACTCGCAAACTATAGAAAATGGCTGACGTCATAAATGATAAGAAAAAAATCCTAACGATAGCGAAGGAACCCTGATTAGCGGAGGCAAAATTGAAATATTGGGAATGAAATATCGAAATGGTATGAAAGAGAAGAAAGACGTCATGAGATAGCAAACACTTTACAAGACCAGACACTACAAGAGAAAACATGAGATATCTAAACGTTTACAAGACAAGAAGCTACAAGAAAAGACGACATGAGATAGCAAACAGTTTTTACAAGACCAGACGCTACAAGAGAAAACATGAGATATCTAAACGTTTACAAGACCAGAAGCTACAAGAAAAGACGACATGAGATAGCAAACAGTTTTTACAAGACCAGACGCTACAAGAGAAAACATGAGATATCTAAACGTTTACAAGACCAGAAGATAGAAGAGAAGACGACATGAGATAGCAAACAGTTTTTACAAGACCAGACGCTACAAGAGAAAACATGAGATATCTAAACGTTTACAAGACCAGAAGATAGAAGAGAAGACGACATGAGATAGCAAACAGTTTTTACAAGACCAGACGCTACAAGAGAAAACATGAGATATCTAAACGTTTACAAGACCAGAAGATAGAAGAGAAGACGACGTGAGATAGCAAACAGTTTTTACAAGACCAGACGCTACAAGAGAAAACATGAAATATCTAAACGTTTACAAGACCAGAAGATAGAAGAGAAGACGACATGAGATAGCAAACAGTTTTTACAAGACCAGACGCTACAAGAGAAAACATGAGATATCTAAACGTTTACAAGACCAGAAGATAGAAGAGAAGACGACATGAGATAGCAAACAGTTTTTACAAGACCAGACGCTACAAGAGAAAACATGAGATATCTAAACGTTTACAAGACCAGAAGCTACAAGAGAAGACGACATGAGATAGCAAACAGTTTTTACAAGACCAGACGCTACAAGAGAAAACATGAGATATCTAAACGTTTACAAGACCAGAAGATAGAAGAGAAGACGACGTGAGATAGCAAACAGTTTTTACAAGACCAGACGCTACAAGAGAAAACATGAAATATCTAAACGTTTACAAGACCAGAAGATAGAAGAGAAGACGACATGAGATAGCAAACAGTTTTTACAAGACCAGACGCTACAAGAGAAAACATGAGATATCTAAACGTTTACAAGACCAGAAGATAGAAGAGAAGACGACATGAGATAGCAAACAGTTTTTACAAGACCAGACGCTACATGCCATAGTGGAGAGTAAAGATGAATTTCTAGCGAGCCACGGTAGTTTTACCCTAGGCTTTAATTACTGCGACAATGAAAAGAAATATGCCACATCAAACTGAGCAGCCGAGTTACAAACATTATTTGGACTGCAATACTGTCAAGTTTAACCTTGAGCCGGGTCAACGAGGAATCCCTAATCTGTACAATTAATGCGAAACAACATATGTAAACGCATTGTCTGACGTGGTAAGAATGTGGAATTCATATGGAAAAACGAGTCTTCAATTAAGATTTAACCACTGATACTAAATATTACCATCAAGACATCCGTACACTAAATATCACCGTTCAATCATTCCTACGCCAAATATCATCATATGATACACACCTAAATATCACCTTACAAACATCCCATACTAATTAGCACTATAAAAACATCACACACTAAATAACACCATACAAACACCTCACAGGAAATATCATCTCAAGTCATGTCTACACTAAATATCACCATCATGAGACTCCAACACTAAATCTCGCTGTAACAGTTGTCCATCTTTGTTTTGAATATTCGTTCATATATTTCTGAACACTGATCCTTGCTCTATGCTTTACATGCTCAAATTTTGACGTATTAATAATTGAGAGGTAATCCCATATTTTCACAAACTCATAATATGTAAGCAAAACATCTTGATTTAGTGTAAACACAGCAATAAAGACCACAAATTAATATTACAAACACATATATCACTGGCGACCATATGTTGAGAATTGTCTGCTTCAATAGATAAATATCACTCACAACCCCCACAAGAGAATTGAATGCTCAAATAGATCAATACATCTTTGCGCAAAAGTCTACTACTAGAGGTAAAATGATCTTTCAGTCTGGTATAACTCACTGTTCTATATAATACAATGTGTTAGAGTATAATGTATTGTAGTACAATGCATTATAGTAAAATTTGTCATAGTACACTCTGATATAGAGCAGTGTTCTATATTACAATGTGTTCAATGTTTACAGGTGTTATATTTTATGTTTCTTGATCTTTTGTTGTTTTAAAAATAAAATCTTTTCAAATTTCGTCAAAATGATTTGATCAGACTGCTGATGTGGACACGTCATGAATCTTAAATGTGTAATGGACCATAACATGTCAGAGTTTATCGGATTAAAGTGACTGATTAAATCACCTGTTCCATATTCTAACATTGAAAAGAGCAACACTTACCTGGATCATTTCCAGGTTACTACGCACTCGACCAGAAAGCAGACATTCCTGTTCGAGAAGAAATACATTCTGAACTGAAAGGTAATTGATTGTGTGTATTATGTTGTATTTGTCACAAAACGGGAGGCTCGTTACAAGCCGACCCTGAGCTGAAGTTAGAGATGCAAGGGGTGAAGTCTATTTTTGGCCTGCTCCGGTGCACCTCCAAGAAAAGCCCAAGTGACGTATGCCAGTACTACGTCGCGTCAAGTTGTTACATAGACACACATGACATACACCATTGATGTTTGGGTGGGGCCCACTTTATTAATGTCATGCCAAGGAACGTTTTATTGGCAGTGTGTGTTGTGAGTGTGTATCATAAATGTGAATAAATGGACGAACAGACGAACGGTGCAAAACAATAGTACAAATTCTTTCGTCCCTCTCAAAAACTATGAATAACAAGAGAGTTGAAAGATGTTTAAATCAGGTTATTTATTTCCCGATTTAAAAGGGGCACTACTCTTTCGCACAGTGATTAATCATTCATTCAACTTTCCAATGTCATACACTCTGTGGGAAATAAGGGGAGATGAAAATGATGAAATTCAAAATATAAAATAAAGATTAATTATACAATTCTTATGCGGCAAATGGGACCGCTTTAACAATAATTCACATGTAAAATAAGCATTACTTTTAACATTAGAGTTCTTATTTTGCAAACGATATAATAGTGTTCATTTTCTTAGAGTTCTAGAGTTAAGTATGGGCGCGTTAGCCGTGCTAATTATTACTCACTATTAATGTCAGAGTTCCAAGGAGATGACGTAAGCTCACACGTCACTTACAAGCGGCACCTCAAAGTGAAGACGGGACGCAATTGAGGCGTCGCATTACAGGTGAAGATTCTGCAGAATCTAGGCACCACTTTCAGATTATCACTGGGGAGAAATCTGAAATTTAGCTGACTGTTGTCAGCCTCGATAATTTGTCGTTGTATCGGTTGTCGTGGAAACGGACATCCCAACGACGTTGAGCATTATCGGGTGGAGTCGTCCAGTGGGATGTGTCGTCGCATTACACTGAGTGTAGAAATCCGGATTGTCTGTGAGACGATCACGGTGCTAGCCTCTCAATTCGCGGGATAGACTGCCAAAACGAACTCAGACAGGGGGAAGAACAAGTTGGTCCCTCGTGTCGTTAACTGCATACAACCAGCGTCGCATGCATCGGGTTTTTCTTGACAGCGAACTTTCCACTTTGCCAACAATTATACTGAGTAATTTTGCCTCGTTACTAAATATATGGCATCAGACGGATGGAAAACGGATGGAAAGAGATTCTTGCAGCTTTCCTTTATGAAATCTCTGTACATGAGATGATTCATAACGTGAAGTTAGACTGGCTTCAGACGGATCGACGTTTTCAACATTGAGAATAAAGTCTTCATTTTGCCTCTTATATAGCTTTACTGAAGGTCTCCAGAACTTTCCAGAAGCTATGCCGTGTGACATGATTTTTGCCTTGGATATATAGTGGTAATCGTGATGCACGCTTTTCTGTGGTCAATTCTAATGCGCACTGGCCATTTCTCTCGTCAACAACACGTGACTCGTACTACGCAGTTGTCCCAATCATTTAATATACATATCCTTCATAAACTAATACATATATTTAATATGATATATTAACACACATTGCGTCACGAACGTCTGTCTACTAAAGAGATCTCAGGTGACCGTTACTGGAAGTTACATGCTACATACGAAAAATAACAAAACTCGGATTACTTCAATTAGTTTTGTTAGCGGTTTTTTAAAATGAAATAAAATATAATTTCTGTCCCTCATTTCCTGTGACAACCCCCTTCTTAAAATTGATTGGAGCTCACAGAGTGGAAATCAAATAGGAACAAAAAAAAATTTATTTCACACGATAGTCCCCACAGGAATTATATGCGCATCTGTGGAGAGACTATCCTCTCTCTTGTTTATATCGCGGTTATGGCATGCCGGGATAATGCATCGGCACCCGAATTTTCTCTGCCCGCGATGTGTTCGACAACGAAGCTATACTCCTGTAGCAGGAGTGTCCATCTAGTTAGCCTAGCGTTATCATACATGCTAGTGCGCAGATATGTCAGCGGCTTATGATCGCACTGCAGGATGAATGGTTTAGAGTACAGATATGCACTAAATTTCTTGAGTGCCCATACGATTGCTAAGCACTCTTTTTCAATCGTAGAATACCGTGTCTCACGATCTAACAGTTTCTTAGAAGCGTATGCTACCGGTAGGTATTCGTCATCTGTCTCTTGGAGAAGTATGGCACCGAGGCCTTCGTCTGACGCGTCGGTCCTGACAATAAATCTCTTGTCAAAGTCTGGTAACTGTAGGACGGGTTTACTGGTCAAGATGTCCTTCACTTTTTCGAGGGCGGTGCTACACTCTGCCGTCCATCGTATTTTCGTGGGTTGTTTGTTCCCAGTTAAGTCCGTCAGTGGTTTAAGAAGCGTACTGAAGTTTGGGACAAATTTTCGGTAGTACCCCACTAGCCCCAAAACTGCCCTGACCTGTTTCTTTGTAGTCGGTAAGGTCATGTCACGAATGGCTGCAGTCAAGTCTAGATTTGGGCCTATTTGTCCGTCACTTATGATATGGCCAAGAAATTCAATCTCTCGAAAGCCCGCGCGTACTTTGGTGGGTTTCACGGTCAATTTATGGCGCTCGAGAATATCAAGTAGACCACCCACTGAGGATAAATGTTGGTCCCATGTTCCTGTTGCTACCAGTATGTCATCAAAGAAATTCAATGCGTCAACGCTCTCTAATGGTAATTTTCGCATGAAGCGCGCGAATGTTGCGGGTGCGTTCGCTAGTCCGAACGGTAGTCGGCAAAACTGAAATAAGCCTAGCGGGGTTGGAAAGGCTGTTTTTGGTCTGTCGTCAATAGCAACTGACAGTTGCCAGTACCCTTTGCACATGTCAAACTTCGAAAAGTAATGTGCCTTAGTTAGTTTTGCGAATAATTCGTCCTGATTTGGAATAGGTTCCGCATCGAATTCAGTTATCTCATTTAACTGTCTGTAGTCCACACAAAAACGAAGCGTACCGTCTTTCTTTTTAACTAAGACGACCGGTGATGAATATGGGGAGATTGACTGTTCAATCACGCCCTGTTCTTGCATTTCACGCACCTGTTCTGCTATGTACTTTGTGCTCTCATATTTCTGTGGGTACTGTTTTAAGCGTATCGGTTTGTCGCTTAAAAGTTTGATGCGGTGTTCAACCAAATCTGAGTGGCCCGGTTGGTCGGTGAATATGCGCGCGTGTCTGTGTAAGAGCTTTGACATTGCGTCGCGCTGTTCGACAGTTAAGTTCGAGTCAATCTCGACTTGATCGACTGTAACTGCGGAGTTAGGCTGGGTTTCGGCGGACATCATGTCTGTTCTGAAATTGGAGTCTTCCAATTGTATCAGTGCGACATTCACGTTTTGTATCGGTTCGTCGCTGCGTTCATAGTAACGCTTTAGCATATTTATGTGATAGATTTTCTGCTTATTTCCTATCTGTATGCTATAATCGTTCTGCTTCACACGCTTAATAACGCGGTAGGGTCCACGCCAGTGCATTTGCATGCGGTTATTATGCGTGGGCCGCAAGAGTAACACGAGCTGACCTCGTTCGAGGTCACGTTCCACAGCCGTACGGTCAAAATTTCGCTTGTATCGGGGTTGTTTTTCGCGAATGTTTTCCTGTGCTAAGTGACACGTTTCGGTCAGACGTTGACGTAGTTCGGCTACGTACGTGTGAATATCTTTACCATCGGTCACAGTGTCTCCCTTGACCCATGTTTCTTTTATTAGCTTAAGGGGACCACGAGGTTGTCTGCCGTATAGTAGTTGGAACGGTGAATAGCCCGTACTCTCTTGTGGGAGTTCGCGATACGCGAAGAGTAATGGTGCTAGAAAACGTGGCCACTGGTCGGGTTGCTCCGAGGCCATTTTAATTAACATTTTCTTTATTGTACCGTTGAAACGTTCAACGGCACCATTAGACTGAGCGTGATATGGTGATGAGAACAACTGTTTACACGCCAGTAGACGCATTGTTTCAGCCATCATTGCTGAGGTGAATTGAGTGCCCTGGTCACTCAATATTTCTCGAGGGACGCCCGTGCGAGAAAATACGTCTATTAAAGCGTCTGCGACTTCGATCGCTGTGATGCCCTTTAATGCGACTGCTTCTGGATATCGTGTTGCAAAATCCACGATTGTTAGGATATAGCGATATCCTCCTTCGGCCGCGGGAATGATTGGGCCAATAATGTCTACTGCGACTTTTAGGAATGGTTCCTCTACTGTTGGTACTATCTCGAGGGGAACTCGACTGACACGCCCTCGGTCGATATGTTGTTGACACTGCGTACATGTACGAACGTACGAGCGAACATCCGTACTCAGGCCTGGCCAAAAAAAATCTTCGCGAACTCGCTGCTCAGTGCGACGCGCGCCCTGATGTCCAGACATGATTGAGTCGTGTGCAAAGCTAAGAATCAGCGGTCTGAGTGGCGTAGGGGTACATAGACACGTGGTGCTTCTAGTATCATTTTCCTTATAGTCGGTGCGCCGAAACGCTAGCCCGTCCTTCAGGAAATACGTAATTGTCGCGTACTTGCTGGACGTAATAGTGTTTTTCCGTGCCAGCTTTAGCATTGAGAACAAACTTTTGTCCTCCTGCTGCAGGTGACTGAGTTGACTTGGGGTCAACTGCGGAAATGTGTTCTCGACTATCTTTAGAGCTGGGGGTCCTTGTTTACTACGTTCCCGTTGTGCTCTAGTGGTTACGGGGAGAACAGGATAGATGTCATCAGTGTGTGCGTCACACTGCCCGGGCGATAGTATGAATCCGAACTGCATGTCTCTTATCACTGCGGCGGTGACTGTACCGGAAAATACGGGTGACGTAACATGTACAGTGGCTCTTGGACATGTACTAAGGTGTCCCATAACACATCGAATGCGGACACTACCTCTTAGATACTGTTCAGGGCGTACAAGTTTAGCATTTATGCAGCTTATGGACGCGCCTGTATCGACCAGTATTTTGACTTTTTGTCCGTTTACTGTAGCCTGTTGGGTCCTTAGAGTTGCACCTGTTTCAGTGCATACTTTTACATCACGTGGACTGGGACAGTTCTGAGAACTATGCCCCTTCCCTTTGCAAGTGTAACATGTCATAGGCGGGGAGTCACGTGTGTGACGTCGTACGTCTTGTGACTTAGTATATGTCCGCTGTACCGGTTCGGGTTTTTCCGATTTCGTCATTGGTCGGTTCGGTTTCGGTGTATACTTCTGCCGATTTGTAAGAGGAGGGCGTGGCGCACTCCTCGTAATTACCGGATCAGGGTAATCATTATACCTGTCTGCTAACTTCAACATATCACTGAAGTTAGTCGGGGGATTTCGCTGCAAATATGTCGTCATTGCGGGCGGAGCAATATGGAGAAATTGATCTCTTAATATCAAATCAAATAGGCCCTCATATGTCTTCCGGATGTCTGTCAAATCAATCCATCTATCAAGATAATGGCGTAACCGGGTACCGAAGGCTTGCATGGTGTCATTTGCTTTAGGTATGGCTCTCCTAAACATTTTTCGAAAGCCTTCTGCTGTACATTGAAAAGTACGCATCAAACCCGTTTTGAGATCTGCATAAGTAATAGCGGGATCGCGCGTTAGATCAGTAAATGCGCGCGAGCTTTCACCTTGAAGTATTTGACCGAGTTGTTGTTTCTTTTCAATGTCAGTGTAATTAAAGTTGGCAATGAAACTGTCAAAGCGTGTCAAAAACTCGTCAATCGTCTCGACTTCAGGGTTAAAGAAAGCTAGCCGTGTACGGGGTTTATTTAATTCGGCCTGTTGCTTAGCAGTCCCATCTAACAACTTCTCTCTAGCTGTTACCTCTTGCTTAGCTAATTCAAGCTGTTCCTGGTGTGCTCTAGCTTTTAACTTAAGCTTTTTCTCTTCTACTTCCTGCCTTTTATCTTCTAAATCCCTAGCTGACTGAATCTTTAATAACTCTATTTCTCTTGCCTCTTTCGCTCTTTTTTCCTCTAGCTCATTTTTCCTATCCTCTAGTTCTCTAGCCTCTTTCGATCTTTTCTCCTCTAGCTCTCTCAAAGTTTGCATCTCTAGCTGTTTAGCTACCTGTCTCTTTTCTTCTAGCTCTATAGCCTCTTTCGCCTCATTTTCTTTCGCAACATACCATTTAGCTATCTCCTCATCCACGTATTTCTTTAACTCGGCTTTTTCATACCCGAATTCTCTACCCATAGCCATGAGTTCTTTCTTTATGTTTACTAGCTCGGCCATTTTTAAAATTGCTAGTTATCACGAGTATGGATAAAGTGACTTAGAATATTCGCGGGATTTTGACCTCTGTAGGTCACAAGTGGTGCAATGGTGTGCGTATGAACACCAGCCACCACGTGATTAGGATTTTGACAAACACGAACAAAAGAAATCCTAATCGCAAATTTGCAAAGTTAGCAAAATTAGCAAAACAACAGTTGCTAATGTAGCGTACAAATTATCGATCTATGTACGTCTAAACACGAGTCGGTACGCGTTAACGATAATAGCGTAAAGATTATAAAACTTATTTCAACACAATAATAAGTCTTATCAAAATCCAGTTCACCTAAGTCTCAATAGCAAAGCCCTAACATGCAATAAACAATGCATAATGGTGATGAGATAGAAAAGCAGGAAAGAGATGACACTTTCTTACAACAACACAATTTACCTTGTCAGATCACGGTCAGTGGTCACCAGATGTCACAAAACGGGAGGCTCGTTACAAGCCGACCCTGAGCTGAAGTTAGAGATGCAAGGGGTGAAGTCTATTTTTGGCCTGCTCCGGTGCACCTCCAAGAAAAGCCCAAGTGACGTATGCCAGTACTACGTCGCGTCAAGTTGTTACATAGACACACATGACATACACCATTGATGTTTGGGTGGGGCCCACTTTATTAATGTCATGCCAAGGAACGTTTTATTGGCGGTGTGTGTTGTGAGTGTGTATCATAAATGTGAATAAATGGACGAACAGACGAACGGTGCAAAACAATAGTACAAATTCTTTCGTCCCTCTCAAAAACTATGAATAACAAGAGAGTTGAAAGATGTTTAAATCAGGTTATTTATTTCCCGATTTAAAAGGGGCACTACTCTTTCGCACAGTGATTAATCATTCATTCAACTTTCCAATGTCATACACTCTGTGGGAAATAAGGGGAGATGAAAATGATGAAATTCAAAATATAAAATAAAGATTAATTATACAATTCTTATGCGGCAAATGGGACCGCTTTAACAATAATTCACATGTAAAATAAGCATTACTTTTAACATTAGAGTTCTTATTTTGCAAACGATATAATAGTGTTCATTTTCTTAGAGTTCTAGAGTTAAGTATGTGCGCGTTAGCCGTGCTAATTATTACTCACTATTAATGTCAGAGTTCCAAGGAGATGACGTAAGCTCACACGTCACTTACAAGCGGCACCTCAAAGTGAAGACGGGACGCAATTGAGGCGTCGCATTACAGGTGAAGATTCTGCAGAATCTAGGCACCACTTTCAGATTATCACTGGGGAGAAATCTGAAATTTAGCTGACTGTTGTCAGCCTTGATAATTTGTCGTTGTATCAGTTGTCGTGGAAACGGACATCCCAACGACGTTGAGCATTATCGGGTGGAGTCGTCCAGTGGGATGTGTCGTCGCATTACACTGAGTGTAGAAATCCGGATTGTCTGTGAGACGATCACGGTGCTAGCCTCTCAATTCGCGGGATAGACTGCCAAAACGAACTCAGACAGGGGGAAGAACAAGTTGGTCCCTCGTGTCGTTAACTGCATACAACCAGCGTCGCATGCATCGGGTTTTTCTTGACAGCGAACTTTCCACTTTGCCAACAATTATACTGAGTAATTTTGCCTCGTTACTCAATATATGGCATCAGACGGATGGAAAACGGATGGAAAGAGATTCTTGCAGCTTTCCTTTATGAAATCTCTGTACATGAGATGATTCATAACGTGAAGTTAGACTGGCTTCAGACGGATCGACGTTTTCAACATTGAGAATAAAGTCTTCATTTTGCCTCTTATATAGCTTTACTGAAGGTCTCCAGAACTTTCCAGAAGCTATGCCGTGTGACATGATTTTTGCCTTGGATATATAGTGGTAATCGTGATGCACGCTTTTCTGTGGTCAATTCTAATGCGCACTGGCCATTTCTCTCGTCAACAACACGTGACTCGTACTACGCAGTTGTCCCAATCATTTAATATACATATCCTTCATAAACTAATACATATATTTAATATGATATATTAACACACACTGCGTCACGAACGTCTGTCTACTAAAGAGATCTCAGGTGACCGTTACTGGAAGTTACATGCTACATACGAAAAATAACAAAACTCGGATTACTTCAAATAGTTTTGTTAGCGGTTTTTTAAAATGAAATAAAATATAATTTCTGTCCCTCATTTCCTGTGACAGTATTCATCCGATATTTTAATTTGCTCTCAGATCTCATTTTCATTTAGTTCATTTTCTGATACTTTCGATTGTATTTTACCATATCGTTTTACAGGTGCTTAATAAATTAAACACTAACATGCATAAGTCTAGAAAGTTAGAGGTGCGTGATCGATCACTTATATACATTGGAAATGTGTAGATGATAACTAGCATGAGTTAGAGATGTGTAAGACGTATATAATTTGGAGAAGTGCACGCTTTAGTTAATCAGTCCTAAAAGACTATTATACTTTAAGAATATCCTTCACGTGTATAGTGGAAAGCGTTAAATATCACCTGTTTAATAGTCATTACATTTATGTCAGGAAAGCATTAATAATCACGTATTCAAGGGCATAGCTTGGTCGGAATTGAACATGTTCAAAATCATTGTCTGGTTTCATTTTCGTAAATCGTAACCATTTGATAATAAAAACTATTCATCCAGTTGGAACTGGTTTGCATTACGTCAGCAATTCCTAGCATATTCTCAACTCGAGTGTTCACTCCAACTCTGACACTTACAAAAATATAATCATAAGGAGTGCCAACGATCGGGTCACTTCGGCAATTTAACAATTTATGTAACAATAAAATCTAAAACAAGGGATGGGCAAAGAAATAAGTCAAATACGTAATCATAGAGACAGGACAAACCAAGCGGGGTCATCAATAGGACAAGACAAACATAATCACAGATACAAGACAAACATGCTTTTACAGAGACAAGATACACCACGTCACCAACAATTAAGACAATTATCTAGACAAGACAAATCAAACGTAATCATAGAGACGAGACGAACTTGTCATCACTGGGACAAGAAAAACACGTAATCATAAATCGAAGACAATCAAGCACATATTAGTAGACACAAGAGAAACCAAACATGTACTCATAGAGACAACACAAAACGTCATCACATGGTACAAGACAAACTCGTAATCACAGAGAAACGACAAACCAAAGACGTAATCACTGAGACACGACACACACGTCATCACAGGGACAAGACATATGTCAGCACAGACACAAGGCAATCACGTCATCACAGAGACAAAACAAACGTGTAATCACTAAAGACAAGAAAACGTTAATCACCTAGGCAGTACCAAGATGATTACCAAGAAAAGGGAAACTACTTCATCACAAGGAAAAGGACAAACGTATTGTATTCATTTTGCCTTTGTTCATAATGACGTCACGTGTTGTGCTGAACAATAGTCGGATGATAAAAACGGAGACCTAAAGCACAACATTCCATTTAGTAATGACACTACTCTCCAGTGTAATACACGTTGGGCAAATAAAACTCCTTTAGCAATGACACTACTCTCCAGTGTAATACACGTTGGGCAAATAAAACTCCATTACCAATGACACTACTCTCCAGTGCAGTACACGTTGGGCAAACAAAGCAATTAGCAATGACACTACTCTTCAGTGTAATACACGTTGGACAAACAAATATATATTTAGTAATAACACTACTCTCCAATGTTTTACACGTTGGGCAAACAAAACAACTACATTTAGCAATAACCCTACTCTCCAGTGTAATACACAAATGGCAGAGAAAACTCTATTTAAAAGTAATACTATTCTCCATTATAATACACGTAGAACAAACATAATTAATTTAGTAAGATAAGTACTCTCCAATATTAGTTAATCAACTGTCCATAATAACTAATTGCAAGCAATGAGAATCTTGATTTATGTTATTAATAATTCTCCAGAATACACCACTAACCTCTCTCACTAGTCGGATATGTGTGTACTGTAAAACGTTTCTCACTTCCACAACATTAAAGACAAACATTTACCGTCACACAATATTTCCGTAAGTGGAAAACTTCTTACTAAAGGAGAAGACAAATGTGTCTTTAGTGTATACTTAGTAAGCCCACTTTCGTATCCTACATAAGGTTATCAATGTGTGTAAGAAGATCTATAAACTTAATAATAAATGTATTAAGTCAACAAAGAAAAATACATAAGTACAATTAAAAATAATTCTTTGACATCAATATTTCCATGAATCCATGTTTGAATAATTTTAATACTACACAATCTAATATCCTAAAATACAATTCAACAATTTAATGTCAATACAAATCAAGGGATAGTTCTTATCAGAGAACAGAAATGGAATTATTAGAGATAAACGATAATAGTTTCTATGTAACCCTATATAGACTAAGATGCAAATGTCTTTTTCACATGCTTTGCATATCAAAGTCACGAGTTTATTCTTGATGTCACTTACACGTGTTTCTCTCCTCATGTTGTGATTCTGATTCACTGCTCAATCTCTCGAGATAACATGCATGCTAATTTGCTGTATCAGCTCGCTCTAGAAGAAAATCAATTGTAGTAATTTCCAGTAACTTCCTTGTACCAGAAATTGCTTGATGTAGTCAGCCTACCCTGCTATCATACAACAATGGAGTGCAGTGTATCCCTTACACACTACAGGAGACTCCTCTACTGGCTACCATGGTCATAGCAGTTTATACTCAGTAAGCCAGGGGATTCCAACAAAACATGGAAAGGTTCAATTTTTCCTGTATAATCAGGAACAAACGCTAAATTTCTAGTTTATTGCATTCTGCCTCAATTCTTCCTTATATTCAAGTCTCAACTTACAGTTTCCTGCAACAGTATTTATTAGCCCGATACATATTTACAGCATAATAAATACAGTGCAATAATTTTATGAGCGGGTTCACAAGATATAATATATAGTGTTTAGTATACCACATATAGTTATAATAGTTCACAATTTATAGAAATAATAGTCTACTCACATAATGCATCTCTAAGTAAAACGCAAATATAACATATTAATATCAATAATGTATGAAATATTTTCTAAGTCCGTTCCCTCTTAATGAGGCAGATAACTCGCCATTACGCTAACAACCATCTTTCATTACTTCACTTCATGCCACACCAAATGCAAGTAATCAGACGATATAATTTTCTACAGGATGTATACATTTTTGATAACATTGGCTGGTCTCGTTCTCGTAAATCTTAACCATTGGATATCTACTCATCCAGATGGAACTGGTTTTCATTGCATCAGCAATATCTAGTATATTCTCAACTCGAATGTTTACTCCAACTCTCACACTTACAAACATACCATCATAAGGAGTGCCCAAGGTCGGGCCACTTTGACATTTTAAAACTTTATATAACAATAAAGTTTATAAATATGGTTATGCAAATTTACTCTGCTACAGATTCATTACTGAGTAAACACCTGTCAGGGTAGAATGACTTACACCTTTCTTTCTGACCTCTTGCCAGTATCAACGTGAAGAAATGTCGGCACAGTATTGGCGCGTCATGTTTCAGTGATTAGCATTACATTACTTCCTGGTCTCTCATTGGTATCAACGTGAAGAAATGTCGGCATACTATTAGCGCGTCATGCTTCAGTGATTAGCATTAAATTACTCCCTGGTCTCTCATTGGTATCACGTGATGAAGTGTTAGGTCAAGGTTGATGCTTAGAATTGTACGCTTACGTGCTTAGAATTATAGCATAGTTTCTGTCGCTTGAGATTTGCAGTCACTATGACACTTGCCAAATCTTCGTGTCTTCAGCTTTACTACACCAACGACAAAGCCATCGATCAACGTGACAACGAGAGGTGAGTGTACGTTCTTGACTTGGTTAACAAAAGTTTAAGTCTTTGAAATTAAAGCTTGTCTGAACATATTCATGCTTTAGTTTACATCTGATTTATTATACTGAGACTAAAAGTCTTTTGTTTTATAGCTTTTCTGATCTATAAGCACAAGCTGAAATTTACACTTGATTAAATACACCAAGAGTAAATGTCTTTTTTATTAAAGCCAGTCCGAACTCTACACAAGCGTAAGTTTACATCTGATTTAATACACCAAGATTCAAAGTTTTTTTGTTTTTGTTTTTTTCTGAACTGTACACTGAATTTATAAGTCTTTTGTGTAAAAGCTTGTCTGAACTGTACACAAACTTCAGTTTACATCTTACTTAATGCGCCAAGTGAAAAGTCTTTTGGGTTAAAGCTTTCCTGTACAGGTTCTTGTCTAACTTAAGAAAACAAGAAGAATAGTGTGCGTTTATTGCAGTAATATTGTATTTAAATCAGTAGTGTGTGTTTATTGCAGTAATATTGTATTTAAATCAGTAGTGTGTGTTTATTGCAGTGATATTGTATTTAAATCAGTACTAAATAGTAATGAACTAGGTCGTCAATTAAACGTTATACTATATAGGACATCAGTTAATACGCCAAGCGTGATCGATATGTACATTTAATTCAGCAATGTTGTATTAAATAAACGTCATTATAATCTTGATTTCACAATTTTCTTCTCTTCGTTGTTAATTTTTTCTGTTTTCTTCCTTTGTCTCTGACCTAATGTATTTTTACCCTTGAGAACGTTCTGTAAATTTCACTTAGTGAAAATGAAGAACAGCTGGAGAATGGTTTGCTGTGGAGAAGATAATTTAGAGTTTAAGTAAAATGTTCTGTTGAGATTTTAGCGAAAGGGAAGAACGTGAGAAAGGTTTGCTGTAAAGTAAACAAATTAGTGTTTATGAGATCATGTACTGTTCAGTGGTTTACTGTGAAGACGATATTTAATTTAGTGTTTATAGTGTAATGTACTGTCGTTGTTTTAGAATATACTTCACTGCAGAGATGAGAGCTTGTTTACTATTTAAAAAGATAATTACCCGTACAGAAAATAAATTCTTATTTAGAAGATGTTTTAATGTAAATGTATGTTTTAAGTTTTCCTGCTAATAGATATTTGTCTAAAAGATAGTTACTGTAAATGTATTGATTTATTTTTCTTGTTAGCAGATAGTTGTCTATATAAAAGATAGTTTACTGTAGATGTATTGATTTAGTATTCTGGCTAGCAGATATTGAATCTATAATAGATAGTTTGCTGTAAATGTACATTTTTAGTTTTCTGATTAGTAGATAATTGTCTATATAAAGATAGTTTGCTGTAGGAAGATTCTTACAGCTAACTTGAACTCTCTGACGTCATGCGTTTCTTACAAGAAGTAAACACATATTATGTCAGTTTTTTACTCTGGTTAATCGAGAGTAAACACACACTGTCAATAATTGTACTCCGGTTAGTCTTACAAGAAGTAAACACACAATCAGTAATTTTTCTCTTGTTAGTCTTACAAGAAGTATACCATATCAGTAATATTGCTCTTTATAGTCTTACAAGAATTAAACTATGTTAGTATGTCAGTAGTTTTACTCGTGTTAGTCTTACAATAACACACATAGTGTCACTAATTTTACTCTTGTTAGTCTTACAAGAAGTGAATACACACTTTGTCACTAATTTTACTCTTGGTAGTCTTACAAGAAGTGAGTACACACTTTGTCACTAATTTTACTCTTGTTAGTCTTACAAGAAGTGAATACACACTTAGTCAATAATTTTACTCTTGTTAGTCTTTCACATAGTACCATGACGTCACAAGTAAGACTTTGTGGAAAATTCAGTTTGTTTGTTTGATTGTTTGTTTGTCTTGTCAGTCATTCACATAGTACCATGACGTCACAAGTAAGACTTTGTTGAAAATTCAGCTTGTTTGTTTGATTGTTTGTTTGTCTTGTAATTCATTTACATGGTACCATGACGTCAAAATAAGTCTTTATGGACAATTTAGTTTGTTTTGTTGGTTGTTTTGCTGTGCTTTTAATTTGAACTTGCTTCGGCTGAAAACCTGGAAACTAACGTTTATTTGTGAATGTTATTGATTGTTTGTTTGTGAGTTTGGTTGTTTGCTTTGCTGTTCTTTTAATTTGAACTTAATTCTACTGAAGATATATGGATAATAAACCATGTTTGTTAGAGAGTTTGACTGTTTGTTTATTAGTTTGGTTTTCTGTAATGGAGTCAAGGACACATTATACTTGACCTCCTAACCCGTAATTAGTCTGCATTATGTTTAGCTTTTTGTGGACTGCGACTTATTCATACCTGTTCCGCGAGTGTGATGTAATCACCACACTCTGGTGCATGTGCTGTATTCACATGGGAAGGAAGCACACCCCTATTACGTAATATTTTGCACAATAGCCAATTGTAGATCATATCCAAGCCTGATACTTGACTGATAGATTTCCCATCATAAATTCATATGCACCTTTATATACCGTGCCAGAGCCCGTGTGGGTATTGACGAGGGAGAGAAGCCTGATACGCTTGTTGTCGCATTGCATTTTTCAGTGAATCATCCAGAAACCAATTGTGCTGTTGTGTTGTACTAGGCAAGGTAATAACACATCGATTTTTATATTGCTTTGTATTTTATTAAGATTTCATCGTGTGAATTTGTGTATCTATCATTTTTGAAATTGTATTTATTGCTATTTCACCAGACATGTAGCTTGATAATAGTGTGGCTAAGGTAAAAATAATTGCATTTCTATTTGATTGTTGAATTGCAGAGTGATAAATTCATAAAGGTTGAGGAATGCTGAATTTTATTCTTTGTAAAGATAAAATGACTGAATTGTAATTGCAGAATGTTTGAGCGCATTCATGCAAATTTTGCATAACAATTTAATTCACTTGTATATGTGTATTGTTTTGTCATAATTGTAACATGCATGTGCATGATTTTGAATTTATTAATTTCTTTTGCATACGTACTTTTCATTGTAAAATGTAATTGTCTACATTGGAATGGTTAATCTATTGCATGTATTACATTGCTTTTAATGGTAACATGCATGAGCGTGACTTGAATTATATTTTGCACAATTGCATTCATTTTGCTAATGTAAAGATATGGAGATATCAATTGTGAATAGGGTACACTATTGTCTTTGCCACATGTATGGATCACGAATCTTATGGATCATCGTTCATGGGAATTATTATATTTTCAGAGCAGGTTTCTGTGTCTTACTTTCTATGTACTTTGAGTGTACGTTGTTCTTGGATTGGCTCCTTGAACTGGTCCGGAGTTTCAGAGTCTGGAGCTTAGAAGAGATTATATGGAGTCTGGTTGTGTCTGATGTACAGAGTTGCTGGACACTGATATTACAATTGTAGGTTGGGGATCGATGATTGATGTTACGTGACTGTCGCCAAATCCATTATCCAACTATGTATTGTTGGGGATGTGCAATGCTGCCATAATTTACGGAAGAGAAAACAGCTAAGTAGAGTGTCCTTTGGACAGTGGAACTATTAACTGACTTTTTGCGATTCATGTAAGCTAGACATTAAAGTAGTCCTAGAGGCCTTGTATCGAAATTTGAACTTTGGAACTACTTTGTTAATTGTTAATTTTTATTAAATCTTTTTATTTTTATTCAATTATAGTAGTTGACTACTTATTGCGAGAAAGACCAATTAGGACTGGGTGGGGACTAGAGTCAAGAATGAGATGATTGAATGCATAATTAATTGTAATTGAATAACTTGTCCCAGTTCCTGCTTTATTACACAGGTTTACCTGTCACTAAATATCTTGTCTGATAAATACAAGAGTTAAATTTAGCTAGACTGAATGGTGAATCCGGGCAACCAGTCTGTTGTCAGCGTAGGTGAGTGTGGAAATTAATTAATCTAAATCATCATGCTGAAGCAGGGTCTATAAATAAATACTGGAACGTAACATTGTCATTTGCTTGTGAGTTTGATTGATTGTTTGGTTGTGCGTTTGGTTGACTGTTTTGTGCTGTTATTTTAATTTGAATATAATTCGACTGAAAACCGTCTGGAGAATAAAGTATGTTTGTTAGTTAGATTGATTGTTTGTTTGTGAGTTTAATTTTTGTTTGCTTGTGAGTTTGGTTATTTTTTGTTCTTAATTTGATTCAAAACCAAAAGGAGACGACAAGAGTTATATGTCCATTTTAATTTTTTTCTCATGGGTTAAGAACTGACAGAAATAAAATTTAAATGACATTATACACATGGTTTTAACAAGCGACAGGAATAAAATGATAACTGACTGGATACACATGGGTTACTTAACAAGCAATAAGGGTAAACATATATTTGACATGATACATATGGGTTAACCAGGGACAGGAATAAAATTATAACTGACATGATGCACATGGGCTAGTTAAAAAGTGACAGGAATAAAATTATAACTGACATGATGCACATGGGCTAGTTAAAAAGTGACAGGAATAAAATTATAACTGGCATGATACTCGTAAGCTCAATTTTGGCACGCCAACTCAAAAGTATCGCTTGGACTTCAGTATAGAAAACATAGGTGTGTGTTACAGTAATAAACTCTATCCCAAGAATGACTAAATGTGGAAAGAATTATTGTGAGAGATCACTTGTTAAGGATTCATACATCTGTAATTCAAAACATTTCAGGTCACACGCCAGTTGCTCTGTTATCTAAGACCACACTGGAGTAACACGAGAAAAGGAAGGGGAGATAAGCTGATACACTTTCTTAATATTTTTGGTCTCTTGTGTAGTGCGGCATAACTGACTGAGCGCACAGTTTATTATTACAAGGTATGACGTTTTGGGGTGGATAGGGGTGGATACAAGTTGTTAATCTTTCATCACCATGAACTCCCATAACCGAGGGCCAATCGCCAAAACACACCTTCTAGCTAGTCACAGGTGTTTGGTAGGAAAAGTGTGAATGATGGCAATAAAGCCATAACGTTGACAATTATAACAGCATGCCGTCCCTCCAAACCATAACGTTGACTAGTATATCACCATGAGGTACCTCCTTTAGGTATCTCCTAATCTGAGAATTATTTAGTTACATTACCATGTGATAGCTCCCCAAAAGAAAGTTGATATGGTATTTACATGTAGTCATTACAACCAATACTGTTCACTGATAATATCACCATGCCGTCCTTCCCCACCAGAAATGTGACTGAATATATCATCGTTAGATCCCTTCCAACCATGGATTTAACTCATTACATAAGCAAGCGGTCCCTCTCCAAACCATAATCGTGACTGATTATATCACCATGCGGTCCCTCCAGACCATTATTTTGATTAATTAGATCACCATACGGTCCTTCCTAAAGAGAAATGTGACTGATTATATCATTGTGCGTTCATTCCAACCACAAAGTTGATTGATTATAGGCCTATCACAATGCGTTCCCTCACAACAAGAATGTTTACTGATTTTTTTCCCTCCCAACAAGAATGTTTACTGATTTTATCCCTCCCAACAAGAATGTTTACTGATTTTTTCCCTCCCAGCAAGAATGTTTACTGATTTTTTCCCTCCCAACAAGAATGTTTACTGATTTTTTTCCCTCCCAACAAGAATGTTTACTGATTTTTATCCCTCCCAACAAGAATGTTTACTGATTTTTTTCCCTCCCAACAAGAATGTTTACTGATTTTTTCCCTCCCAACAAGAATGTTTACTGATTTTATCCCTCCCAACAAGAATGTTTACTGATTTTTTCCCTCCCAACAAGAATGTTTACTGATTTTATCCCTCACAACAAGAATGTTTACTGATTTTATCCCTCACTACCTAAAAGGTGACTGCTTATATTATTATGTGGTCCCTTTCTACCATTTACCTGACTGATTATATTATCATGCTGTCCCTTCCATTATCAACTTGGTGTCACTCCCACCCAGTATGGTGACAGATTATATCAACATGTTGTTCCCCCCCCCCCAACCATAAAGTTGACTAATTAAATCCCCATGAGATCCGTCCTAACCTGTAATTGAGTCAAGGTAAATTATACTTGACCTCCTAACCCACAAACAGTTGTATTATTATGCTAAGCTTTTTGAAACTGCATAAACGATATTTTAGTACCAGCCTCGTAAACAGTGACCTAACCTTCACGCTCTGATGCGTGCGCTGTACTCACAGTCAAAAGGGGGCTCGCATCTATTGCATAATACGTCGAACAATAGCCGATATGGGTCATGTCCAAACTAATGCTTGACCGATAGGTTTCGCACCATAAATTCTTATATGCCTTTAAATACTCTGATCCATTGTCTGAGAGGAATTTACGACGAAACAGCGCCTAAGACACTTTGCGAGAGGCATGAGAGGCATCGCATATCCCGTGAATCGTCCAAGAGAAACCTGTTGTGATAAGAATAGGTACCGTGGTAATAAGGCAAGATAAGAACACATCAAATTCTTAAGAGACGTACTCTGTGATTTATTAAGAATGCTGTTGTGTGAATTTTGTATAACTATCATGTTTTGAAACTATATTATTGCTTTTTTCTCCTGACATGTGGCCAGATATTAGAGTGGCTAGGTTAAATGTATTTTGCGCTTCTATATTATTGTTTAGACTGTAAAATGATAATTTATCTTTATTGTCTAAAAATAAGGGAACGCTAATTTCTACTTCTTGAAACAAACTGAATTATAATTGTGGAACGCATTGTATTATTGTAATTATGCGCATTGGAGTAATTTTTGTATATAATAATTTAACTCACTTGCGTGTAAAACGCTTTGTTTTAATTGTAACATGCATGTGCGTGATTTTGAATTGTATAATTTGCTTTGTACATTTTACTTTTCATTGTAAACTATAATTACTTCCATTTGTAATGATTTACCTCTTACGTGTAATATGTTGCATTTAATTGTAACACGCATGAGCGTGATTTTGGATTATATCTTTATTTATTATATTTATCTATCGATGTAAAATATGATTAAAGGTCGACTTCTAAATAGGATACGCTATTTGTCTAAGCCATACATATGGGTCGGCGAATCCATAGAATTGTTGCTCATGAAAGGATATTATATTTTCAAAGCAGGTTCTTCCTGTTTTGGTTCTGGCCTTGAGGTGTCCAATGTGCTGAGTCTTACCAAACACTGGGCCTTTGCAACCGAAGTTGGAAGTGCCAAATCAATGATTGTATGACAGCCGCCATTTTGGTCCAATGACGTACTGCTGCCATAACTAATGACCTATGTATCGAAATTGTTATATGGAATTACCTTTTGCTAATTGTTAATTATTAAATATTTTTAATGTTGTCTAATTACAGTAGTTGGCTAATTACTGCAAGGAAGACCAAAAGGACTGGGATGGGGCCTAAGAGTCAAGATGAACGTTTTGAATGCATAATTAGTTGTAATTGGATGACGTACACAGTTCATGCTTTATTACACAGGTTTACCTGTCACTAAATTTTATATCCATAACTACTGGAAGTAATTTAGGAAGACTGAAGGGTAGATATGGGCAACCAGTCTGTTATCAGTAAAGGTGAATGTTAAAGTTTACATAATCTAAAATCCTCATGATGAGACAGGGTCTCTAAATAAATGCTGGAACGTAACACAACCATAAAGTTGACTGATTAAATCCCAAAGAGGTCCCTGGTAAAAATAAATACAGACTCATTACACGACGTCCGGACTAGCAAGATTTGAAAAAAACAAGCTTTTGTTTTATTCAAATTATTTCAATGAGAAAAACTCATTTTTGTAAAGGTTATTGAAATTTGAAATGAAAATATTAGTTTAAGTTATCGAAAGGCAAAGTTTCATGAGAGACTCATTATTAATATTATTTTTGTTTAATGTTCCTTGAAAAAGTCAGAAGTTTCAGAAGTCAATCTTTTGTTATTCAAAGTACACTGCATGGAATTTCTAAGTCTGGAACAAGATGGGAGATGAATGAGGTCGGTTGACATTACGTGAAAGTGGTAAGTGAAGAATTCAGATTTGACAAAGTAATCTTTCGTTGTATTCCTATTATTTCCGTGATAAAAGCAAGCTTTCGTTGTATTCCTATTATTTAGTCACAAAGGTAAACTTGTCCTTGTATTCCTATTATTTCAGTGGAAAAAAACAAGCTTTCGTTGTATTCCTATTATTTCAGCGACAAAAACTAATTTCTATAAAGGCAATTGAAAGTTTTCAAACAAAAATAACAACTGGAGTCCATTATTAATACAAAACTTTGTTACTGATCTGGTCAAACTACAGACACGTTTCGGTGTTTGCATACATGTTATATTAATTCTTTCCTGCAGGGCTCTATCTCATAATTTATATAGTTTGTTCATTATAGCTTTAACATGCCATTTATATAGTTCTTTTTCATTGCGGTTCTATCATAAATTTGTAAATGTAATCACTGATAAGCAATTATGGTTATTAATGATAAACAAATTCATAAGTAATAACGGATAATAGAGATTTATGCACCAGGCACGTCACAATACAAAAATCTGCTCAAGCTACTGGTTGTATGTTATGCATACTGTATATTGCACTAACATGAATGAGAAGAAATTCACCTTTAAGTATGTTTATATTAAAAATAATAAATAAATAAATAAATAAATAAAATTTAGCAATTCCACTTCTAACACCATTTTTATTAAAGAGGGAGGGAGTAGAAGTAAATCCCACTATTTCTAGATATTTCCCTTATTTAGAACTTGCTGGACAACTCACACATACACGGTCTGTCAATTTTCTTACAGACACATTCTTTAACAACATTATTCCTACACCACAACTACATATTTCCATATTATATAGATTTTTTAAACTTTACAACTTATTATTTGTGTAAAACACTTTCTGTATATACAACTAATTATTTACAAACACCCTGTACAAGCAAAAGAATATAGAGGCGTAAGTATGATTTGCTTAAGTATAGACTATTCATTCATACTCCTACTTAGATCTGGTTATGACAAGAATAAAGCTTATTGATATTTATCAAACTCCTATGAACAAACTATTAATTAATGAAAACATCAGGCACCTTAGAGGTTGGAGACCAAAAGGCTTCCAGATACAGATAATCTGCTGAGATCTGTTTTTGCTCTAGGTCGATAGAATGTGAGATACAAACCATCCCTAATGATTTTTTTACTAGTTAACTTCTTTCCTCACAGGAACCGCAATAGATTTATCTTTCGATGTTCTCAGACTTGGTTTGCTCCTGTGAGTTTTTCATCTTCTCACTTTATTCTGAAAATGGCATTCTACTTGCTGTAGTGCATGTGCGGTTGGCTAGTACCCTATTTCACCCAATTTCTTCTTCAATGGGGGCTCACTAAATATAGATTAAGGATGGATTTGTCTTTTCCTTTAGTAAGAAGGTTGTGTGATGGTAAATGTTGTATTAAATTTTGTGAAGAGAGAAAATGATTACAGCGCCCTCATATCAGCCAAATAAGAGAGACAAGTGGCATCTGATGGGGAATTATTGTTAACAAAAATTAAGATCCTCATCATTTATAATTGGTTAAGGACGATTAATCAATAAGCAGAACCATTAACACAATGTACGGCTGTTTCTCCCATGAAAAATAAAATCAGCGTACAAACACTGGGTTTCCAAATTATTCCTCTTTAACTCCATTCTTTCTTACATTCAAATCTAAAAATTACAGTTTCCTGCAGCAGTATTTATTCGTCGGATACAAACACAAACACACCCACCCACCCACCCACACACACACACACACACACACACACACTAAACAAACAAACAAACAAACACATACACACACACACTCATAAATACAGCATAATAGGATTATGAGAGGTTCAACTAGAAACATTGTCAAGTATTTATCTTACCACTATACTAGTCCACAACCCTGACATAATCTGCCTACAAGAAACAAAATAATAACTATGACAATCTACGCCACAACGCAAACCATCCCAATCTTCAAGACCCGACAACCCGCAGAGGCCTCGCAACACTAATAAAAATAGTATAAAATATAACACTAAAGAACCTTACACTTAACACTCACAGCAAAAATTAACAAAAGAGAAATAAACATCACAAATTTCTACCACCACTCCACAGTCACTATCCACAGAAATACTAAACAACATACAACTCCACCCAAATTAGATGATAATAATAGGAGACTTTAATGCGTAACACGACATTTAGACCCAGGGAAGACAAAACAGATGAGGGGAAACATTGGTAAACTACACAGACGAAAATAACTTACTCATACTCACATCCCTTCCCCACCCGTGGGAAACCACTCCCTAGACCTAGCCATCACTTCAGAATACATAGCTCTTAAATCCACAATTTTAACCATTGACGACAACTACACTAGCGACCACCACCCAATCTTACTTACATTAGGAATTAAACTGACGCAGGAAGACCTCCCCCTCCCCCCACATGGCACCTAGCCAAAGGAGTCTGGGAAAAAATGAAAAAGGAATTAGAACACACACACACACACACACACACACACACACACACACACACACACACACACACACACACTATTGCAGACTACAACACCACCACTTGGGCAAAAAATCTTACAAAGCCATCACCCATGCGGCAAACTCAGCCTTCCCACTCACCAAACACAACCCAAAACTGACCGCCACCCCCTGCTGGAACCAAAAATTGGAAACGAAATAAAACGAAAACAAGCACTAAGAGCACATAGACGCGACAATAACAACGACTCTCTCAAAATAAAATACAAAACCATTCACGATTACATCAAAGCCAACAAAACAGCTAAAAAAGACGCCTGGATAAAAGCATGCAACAAAATAACATCTCAACTCAACCAAGGACATCTGGTCTAACATTAATAAAATCTTGGGGAACATTAAACCCAAAACACGCATCCCAACTCTAAGCATACCTCAAGGCAATAAAATAGCCCTGACAGAAGAAGAAAAAATAGAAGCACTTGCAGATCAGTTCGAAACAAACTCGAACAAGACAGACAAACGCAAACTAACTCAACTGGACACTCTGACAGACAGACTAACAAGACTAGAAAAACACCATAGCAAACAAACAACAAACTCAAACCACAATCCAATAAATTCCCCCAATTAAAACACTAGAAGTAACACATACAATTAAAAAAAAACAACCACAGCACCCGAGGCAGACAACACCCCCAACCAAATCTTATGCAGACTACCAGAAAAATTCATTACAAACATAACAGAGCTTTACAACGCAATACTAGATACAGGAAACATACCCCCACAATGGAAACACGCCGCCATTATCCCGATCCCAAAACCCAACAATGATCCAACACTGATATCCTCCTACAGACCAATCTCATTCCTCCCAACCCTAGCAAAAATGTTAGAAACTATAATAAACAAAAGAATCACACACCACTTAGAAATAAACAACCTACTGTCTCCCTCACAACACGGCTTTAGAACTAAACGATCAACTACAGACGCTACTAACAGACTACTTGACAATGTAATGTTAGACAGAATAGCAAACAAGCACTCCCTAGCCATATTTATTGATATTACTCAAGCCTTTGACACAACTTGGCACCCCACTATACTAATCAGAGCACTACACCTAGGCATCACAAGGAATGTATACACATACATTAAAATCTTTCTAAAACATTGTACCTTCCACATCCAATATCTATCACTGAAATCCACAACACGCCCTACACAACACGGCACACAACACCAGGTAACTCCTTAAGCCGCACCCTCTTCGACATAGCAACCTGTGACCTCGACACCATAATCACAAAAACAAACACACAACTAACCCAGTTCGCAGACGATTCATCATTATATGCTGCACACAGAAACCCAGGAAAACTCACAGAAAACATAAACACAGAAATATGGACAGACACTTGAGGACTAGACCTAGCCCCAGACAAAACCAGGGCAATCGATTTCTCTTCCCCCCAAACTAAAACTTTTACCCCAAACTCTCACTCCAAAACACTCTCATTACATTTACTACTGCACACAAATTACTGGGCATAACATTTGATGAAAACATTACATTTAAACAACATATTACAAATGTCACAAACAGACTAAATAAAACACTAAATATCCTCCAAACAAAAAAAGGGATGGGGATGGGGAGAAACACAAACTCTATTACTTGCCACCAAAACACTCATTTATTCAGTTGTTGATTATGCAAGCCCAACATACACTGCCACAAACAGCCCCAATATGAAAAACATACACACAATTCAAAACAAAGCATTAAGACTGTCCCTCCATGCACTACCAAACACAAAACTAGCAGACATTTACAAACAAACAGGACACCTCTCCCTGATAGAAAGAAGAAACAAACAGATACTTAAACTATGGGAAAATAGAACAATACACGGAAACTTACTGCCAACAAATACACACTTAAATATAACCAAATGGGACAAAAGCGGGTATACAGGAAAAAACAAAACAGAAACAACTAAAAAAAAAACTGCAAAACGATGAGATAAAAACAGACAACCCCCATATCAACTCACGAAAAAAAGACAATCTCTATCTCGATTCCCTCCCATCACCAGTCTCCCCCTACAACCCCTGGACAATTAGCCCTCCTACTATTGACCTAACTTTACTTAAATACCCTTCTAAAAAAGTAAACCACCCTGCAGTCAAACAGGAAGTGATAGATCACATAAACAGATACTGTGAAGAACACTACTGTGACACACCTGGCGTGTTAATAATAATTAATAATTATATTTATGAATTAGTTTGTCATAATCGTGTATCAGTTATTAAATTAAGATTTAATTGCTCCTACCCTCATATCGCTATAAGCTTACACACCACAGTACATAATTTCTTCGCAGGTGGAATTCCTTACTTACTCCAGACATGCGTTAAGGCACGCATAAGAAATATATGCCATAAAATAAAGATTTATTATAAAAAAATATCTAACATAATGGTGACCAGTCAAATGCGCGAACGACAATTGCATGCACTGACAAATGCGCATACCAACAAATGTGTGATAGGGTTAGGGTTAGAGTCATGGTTAGAGTTAGAGTTAGAGTTAGAGACAGAACGCGTCATCATGCTTTTGTTCATTGCAGTTTTGTCGGCGCGCATTTGTTGGGCATGCATTTGTCAGTGAGCCAACATAACATATACATAATAATTTAGAAAGAAAAAGTTCTTGTATTAATGTCCGATATCTGACATTAAAAAATTAAATTCTGCACTCTTCCTCAGCTAACCACTTTTCCGCACAACTGCTCCATGAGTCTATAACCACCAAGCTCCTGCACCCACCTTCCAACCACTACAGGCATTTGAAATTCAATTCCACCTCCAAGCAGCCACCCTCACCCCTCTCCAGAAACAAGTGAAGAGAGGAAGTCTCTCCAGAGGACCACCAAAGTTGATATCCCCAATAAAAGGCTTCCAGCATCCTCTGGAGAGAGTCAGTGAAAAAAAAATCAGTCCAGACACTGAACAGTCACGTGTTTGGGGCTGATATTCTCACGGTAAAAGAAGTGGAGAGGAATGTCTGTGTTACGTGCCCAGTTTTTATTTATAGACCCTGCTTAGGAATTTTAGAATTCTGAATTTAGCAAATTAAATTAATTCCCTTCGTTATCCTAAACAGACTGGCTGCTCAAGCTTATCCTTCAGTTTACACGGAAATTGCGTCTAGTAGTTATAGACAGGCAAATTCACAACAGATAAACTTCCATACAAAAGCGCGGTTTGGAAACCGTTAAACTCTTTTATAATAATTTTGCATTCAACTTCACATTTAGCTCATACGCCCCCATCCAAAACGACAAGATTGGTCTTACAAAAATGCATTAAAAAACTACGAATAAGAGGTCAAACAAATAAATGAATTTAATAGATTGAACATTTAAAACAATAACAAGTTAAATTGGGTCGACGACATTTCGTCTCTTAGCTATGTTGTTGTTAAATGCGATATTGTCACAAATGCTGATATGGTTATCGAAACAAGTTTCCTAGAGTGATCACTTAGCTGTACATATGTGTCGTTGCCGACCACGTGCACCCCATAGGTCAAATATGGTTCAGGTACACGGTCAGTCAACCGGTGTGTTGCATCAACGTACTTGATCCAGATTTCAGTTATGCCAGCCGCTCATTCGACCTTACAGGCAACACTGGAGGTGTAATTGTGATGATACATCAATGAGATATGAAACGAAGTACAGTACTTGTTACGGCCACAATGGAGCCAAGACAAGGACGGTAAACGTACAGCCAAAGAATAAGAATCAAGGCTGAAAACTAGGACCCGCTCTGGAAATAGAATAATTCCCTGTGAGTGATTGCTATAATGTATCGCAATCCAAACGCACATGGTTGATAACAATGCATAGCTATTCCTCGACTCATTGTGTCTTAAAAAGATAATTATATTTTATGGAAAAGGTACAATATAGTCCTCATGTGTATTGCAATTAACATTCACATGAACATATGAATTCCCAACCATTTACGTTATACAAAAGGGAATTCATATAAAAGAAATCAGTTACAATTCAAATTACGCATGTGCGCTTTACAAATTACAATAAATTATATGCAAAATGAATTTGAATTATTACAAGAATTTCACAACGTGCACAGACGTTCTGCAACACAAAATCAGTTAGTTGTTTTATTGATAAAAAGGTTCCAAATTTACAAATCAATTTATATACGATGTAACACCCTGACTTAGCCACACTCCTATCAAGCCACGTGTTTGGAGGAATATCAACAATATATTTTCCTGCACAAAACACATACATAAATTCACACAAGGATAGCTTAAAATACAAATACAATTAATATTCTAAGAAACCTATGTGTTACCGGTTTTATATCTAGCATGACCAGCGGGTTTTCTGCCTTTCTCTCTCACGATCCATGCCGATACGTTGATTGATGGAAGATGCGTGAGGAGACAGTGATGGACCCTATCCGTTGTTGTAGGGTAGCGCGACCCCTTAACAGACTTTCTAACAGGATTGTTAGCTCAAAAGACAGTGTGCCCGCTATGAAACATAGAATCTCATCACTGCTTGCATGATGTGAGTCATGATGCAACTTTAGAACACAAGATTATTACGTCATGCATCATGCGAAGCTTCCAAAGCTAATGAATTGAAATACTTGCTGCGCTTCCAAATAGCAGATTAGAAAAAATATAAATTTGGTTAAATCGGATTTTATCTTGACTCTGTCACAGTCTGGTTAAGTTAAAACTTGGACTGACATAACAATTTTTGCTCAAAAGCTTGTCTACATCTTTATTGTAAATTCATGTATTAACTTGGAATTGTTGTAAATATTATTGTAATTTTATTCTCGATAGAAAAAGGAATGTCTAAATTGTAAACTTTCTAAAGAAATTGACTATGAGAACAAGAATAAAGTTACAAACTTAAACACTTAGTGAAACAGAACATCGATGCACAACCAATCCTGTATTTTATAGCTTTAGAATTCAGCTGTCAGTTTCCAGTTTCAAGTTCTACTACCACCAGTCAATTCTACTTCTGCTACCATTAAGGCCGTTGCTGTTACCTAGAAGCTACAATGAGAAGCAGCCAGTGAGCAGATTGTTCTCTTCAGAAAACTCTTGGACTTCAACTCTGACAGAAGGGTACCTTACACCTTGTGTGGTGGATAAGATTGATGTAAGCTCTGGTGCTTGCAGTCAGAGAAATTTGCGGAGCCAGGAAGGTGTCTAGTCTTGACGAGATTGGCACAGGCGCTGGAGATTTATGAGTATCAGAGCCAGGTACCTGTTAGAGTGTGCAGGACAGTGTTGAATTCTGTTGAGAGGTTCCAGTGACTCACAGAAATGGCGATAAGCAGTGGTGGCTAAACCTAACTAACACTGTGTGTGACCTGTTGTGATAGAGAATGTAGAATTAGGCAGGACCGCCTATCACTCTCATCCTCCTCTGTGAAGCCATATGAACAGTGAGCAAACTGTAACCAGTGTGTATGTTTTGCAAACTTGATCATGATCTTAATTGTGAGGTTCCTAGGACAATTCGTGCATGATTCATAAACTGTTCGATGGCACCAGAACTCCAGTATCTTTGCCAGCCAGTCTCCTTGGCACACCAGCGATGGAATACATTAATTCAATAAAGTGGTTTTTTTTATCTAAGTACATATGAATTAAATGCATTGTTTTCCTTCTAAATAAACATTCGTTGAATACATTATTTTCTTTCTAAATTTTCATTTGGTGTATTAAACATAAAACTGTGTACAACAAATGTTCACTGAAATGCAAAATGCTATTACCACCCGTAACTTATAGACGATTATAAATTAGTTCCTTATCTCAACGGCTCTTGACGTGTCTAAATTGTTAATGATCCTAGTGTACATTTTATTTACCATTTCAAAGTGACATTCTTACTGCCAGCTATAAAACAATCCCCCAAATCTTGACACTATCTCAACATCGTGCTCCTATAAATAAGGAGTCCCAAACAATACTTTTGCTGCAAGTGATAGAAAGAAATCGATTTATACCTGTAATCTCTGCGATGTTAAGATGGGGGCCATGAATACTATATCATACACCTGTACGCTTTGCCTGTCTACTCCCCTTTTGGTGTTCAGTCATACGTAATATATTAAAAACAAATGTCCTCTTTGCTTTTTACTTCTCTGTTGGCGGTCAGCCCTTATGTACGTCACTTACTTTAACTAAAACTGTTTTGAACATCGACATACAAAACGTGCACCACAAGACGGTAAGCGTTAGAGCTTGTTCAATTGATTTGTTTGTAAGCGTTAGAGCTTGTTCAATTGGTTTGTTTGTAAGCGTTAGAGTTTGTTCAGTTGGTTTGTTTGTAAGCATTAGAGCTTGTTCAAATGGTTTGTAAGCGTTAGAGCTTGTTCAATTGGTTTGTAACCGTTAGAGCATGTTCAATTGGTTTGTTTGTAAGCGTTAAAGTTTGTTCAATTGGTTTGTTTGTAAGCGTTAGAGTTTGTTCAATTGGTTTGTTTGTAAGCGTTAGAGCTTGTTCAATTGGTTTGTTTGTAAGCGTTAGAGCTTGTTCAATTGGTTTGTTTGTAAGCGTTAGAGCTTGTTCAATTGGTTTGTTTCTTGTCTCCATTTAATTTAGGTTTAATTACAATGGCTTCTTCTTATGTTTTGTTGTCGTTTACTGACTTCATTTAGATTTTGCATAACCACACAGACACACATTTCACTCACTCACTCACTCACTCACTCACTCACACACACACACACACACACACACACACACACACACACACACACACACACACACACACACACACACACACACACACACACACACAATGTTCTTCCACATATTGTTCGGTTTGTGAATTTTAACTGAAATGTTGCTGACGAGTTTCAAGATGCTCAAGATGATTTTATATATATAAGCTGCATACATAAAACAATTTGTCAAAATATACGTATTTCTTAGTTTTAAAGATAATATATTAAACTTCATTTAAAAAATATGAAATTATTAAGTGGATTGGCGTCCCAATATCTATAGAAATTATGAAATAGTTTAATTTAATGAAAGTATAATTGAAATGTGTTTTATTTAAAAACTAATTTGACCTATTATTTCTTTTTATTAAGAAGTGAATTTCCTGTTGGTTTTCTTTGATGTATGTTTTCATAAAATTGAAAATATTGTTTGTCCTGGATTTGGACTGGTGATATTTGAACGTTGCTACCTGTATGCAATTATCTGTATGTAGTTGTTTATGTGACAATTTAGGAGAGCATTCCAACTGTCCAACACACACACATATACAAATAACAAAGGAATGACAGAAAATAAAGAAACAAATATGGTTATTGAAATTCTAACTTAAAGTAAATTTCTCACTCTCAACTAGCCAAATTAAATCACTCCATATACTTTGTGCAGTAACGACTCTCGCTAAGCCTAGTTTAATATTTCTAGGAATAAAAGTCAAGTCACATAGTACATCTCTACATAAAACACGAGTATATCATATTAATAGCAAAATTACATGAAAGTCCATTCCCGCTCAGTATGTCACTTTGAATCACCATCAAGTTAATGGCTGCCTTTCAAAACCAGATTTTCTTCTTGAAACTTTAGATTCAAAGTGATTAGATAGTAAAATTTTCTACAGCAAGTGAACTCTTTAATATCAAGCCCATTGTCTGGTTTCGTTATCGTAAATCATATTCATCGGGTAAGTAGAAAGTACTCACTATGTTGCAATACATCAGCAAATCTAGAATATTCTTGCCTCGAACTGTTTATTTGAACTCAGACACTTTAAAATATAACACCATAAGGAGTGCCCAAGGCCGGTTACTCTGACAATTTAGCAATTTAACAAGTAAATTTAAAAATCGTGAGAGGCAAATATACTCTATCACAGTAACATTCCATAGTAAGAGTCTGCTTAACTTATCTTGCACTCTTATGAACACTCACAACAAGAGATCTTTTAAAGTTTAAACCAAGAATTAATGTTGATAAATAGTATGATGGTGACTTTTCGAAGGTATTTCATGATATGCTCAACACAGATTACCAAACATTTCTATGGTGATAGGGTACTGTGCAAAAAGCTTGCTTTTAACAGCTCGTAGTTGATGGATTTCTTCCAATAACATCTGGAAGATTTCAAGCGATTTACTGTGATGAAAACATGATACATGAAGCATCAAATATTTGAGGGATATTTGTTGTGCAGACGAAGACATGGCATATTTAGTACCAAGTGATTTTCTGGTATTTGGTGTGTTGAAGAAAACATAAATTTAGCACCAACTATTTTGGGGGGATATTTAATATGTTAAATAAACCCATACATTTATCAACAATTGTTCTATCATAATTAATTTTGTGCATCATTCAATTCCTATAACTCTACAGCAATACCCATGAAACTCAGGTGTGAGTTATTTGATTGTATTTGAATTAATGAGAATTAATTGTGCGCTCGCTTCATTCTCATTTTTCTAACTAAAATGTTTTCTCTGCCTCTCCCTCGGCTCTCTCTATCTGTCATTCACTACAGTTGTTCGGGGTACTCTATTTCATCTACTCGCTCTATTCGTTTGTGTTCTCTCTTTTTGCCACTCGCTCTCATCAGTCGTCTTTCTTTCTGTCACTCGCTGCAATCGGCGAGGTACTCTCTTTCACTCGCTCTAATCGGTCGAGGAAGTCTTTTCTTACCACTCGCTCTAATCAGTCAAAATACTCCTTTTCTTGACAGCTTAGGTGTTTATCGAGATCATTATTTTTACCGATACATTTCGATTGCTTTATATGTAAGTCATTATGTGTACTTACATAATAATATAATTCTAGAGATGTATATTCTGTTACTAAACATCAATACAGAATAGTCTAAATTGATGTATGGAATGTTTTAACAATATTGACTAAGACCTATCCATAAAATGAAATATGCTAAACTAAGCCTGTCACTGATGTCATCACTGCAAACTTTGTAACAAAAGTACCTCCTTGTTTGCTGTCAGTGTAACTACCACTTCAATATCTACAAAATAATTAACCTCCTTGTTTCTGTCCAGTTGCTACCACTCCATTTTTTACAAAATGTTTAATCATAGTCACACAGTTACCCCCCCTCCTTGTTTCTTTCTTGTCACGACAAATTTAATATCTATAAAATGTGTAATCATAAAGAGCCACTCCCCTCCTTGTTTCTGTCCTGAAATTTCTATTTCAATATCAAATAAAACTGCAATAATAGTGTTGACACTGTGCGCGTCGACTCCCACCCGTTAATCTACCCGTTCATTCTTCTTCAAGCTAGATTTCATAGTTTGACACACATTTGGAGATCTTCATGAGACATTCATGACTTAGCAGCACAGCAATTTATCTTAAGTCTGCCAACTTCAGTGTTTATTTCAAGGCGTAATGCAATTGTTGATAATGGTTCGCTTTACAGATACAAGGTAAGTGTTTTGCAAACAGTTGTAATGCTACGTAAAAGCCGTTTTACAGATACAAGGTAAGTGTTTTGCAAACAGTTGTAATGCTACGTAATAGCCGTTTTAGAGATTCAGATTTTATGTACAAAATCATATAGTAGAATTTATGCACTATAATAGGTTGTTTTAAAAAGTAATAATTTAGCAGTAATACTATTATAAAAAATAGTACATTATGACTGACAGGTAATTAGTCAATTGTCTTGTAACTCTCAATAAAAGCAAACACAGTGAGTCGTGACTTACATCTATAACTGAAGTGTCATGTAAGTCAAGATAAAGATAAAACGTAATGTGTCATGACTGACATGTATGACTGGAGTGTCATGTAAGTCTAGATAAAGACAAAATGTCATGTGTCATGAATGACAGCTATGACTGAAGTGTGTTGTAACTCAAGATAAAGACTAAACGGTATGTGTCATGACTGAAGTGTCTTGTAAGTCAAAATAAAGACAAAACGTAATGTGTCATAACTGACAGTTATGCTTGAAGTGTCTTCTAAATCAAGATGAAGAATTACAAATAACATAGCAACAGCTTAACTTTACTTCTCCACAACCAAATAATTTTAAAAGCGTCATATGTTTAAGTCATTTAAAGACAGTTTATTTGAATATGTTATAAGGCTTATTGTGAGTCATTGCAAGAGGGCTGGCTGAATATTTTATAAGATGTATATTTAGTCATTGAATATTACATAAAGCCTATTTTATATCATTTAATGGTAGTTAATTTATAATTTATAAGACCAATAATAGGTTAGTTAATGAAAACCAGTTTATAATTTATAAGACCAATAATAAGCCATTTAATGACAGCTAGATTTCAATTTATAAAAACTATAATAGATCAGTTAATGATAGCTAGCATAATAATGTACAAGTCCTTTAGTAAGTAATTTATTAAAAGGTAATTTACTATTTTTATAAATATATAGGGATTCATTTAAAAACTGCTAGTTGAATATTTTATTTAAAAAAATAGTAAGCCATTTATATTAGCTAGCTGAATATTTGATATAGTCTATAATAATTCATTTAAAGACACCTAGATAGAATATTTTATACAACCTATAGTAAGCCGTTTAAAGAAACCTAGGATAAATATTCTATAAGATCTGTAGTAAGCCATTTAAAGGCACAACATCTTAATTATTTTTGGGGTCCTTGAGGAAATCAATTAAGGACAAACGGTATGAATATTTTGCAGACATTCTCCTCTGATGCATAGCCATCAGTATGCACTTCAATGTGTGTTAACACTTCCAGCCGATAGAAACAGCTACTTCTATAGGCAAATGAAACCCGGTAATAATTATATCACATCAGTTTAAATTCTGGAGTTTAAACCGCCAATTCGGTTTGATAATTTCAGAGAATGACTGAATAATGACATTACTCTCATAGTTTAAACAATATGTTGGTTTTGATAATGTCAGATAAAAAATAATTAACGAATAATGGCATTCAGGTCAAAGTTCAAAACAACATATTGGTTTTGTTAATATCAGATAATGACCGAACAATGATACTCACGTCAAAGTTCAAACAACATTATTTAATAGTCATTGTTCAATATGCACGTTACATTGTTCTGTTTGTCTTTCTAAAGGCTTGCTCACGAGAAGTGTTTAATCTGTATTCTTATTAAAGAAGGTTCAGTTTGAATTCAATTTATGGTTTTGTTGTTGTTGTTTTGTAAAGTCATGTTCAAATGTAGTGTTTAATTTATGTTCATATTAAAATATATCTCGGTTTGTGCTCAGATTAAGAAAGAAACACTTGTTTAAAGAGTATTATTAATGTGTTCAGGTTAAGGACTATTTTAGAGGTATAATATACCTTTATGATTCAATTATAAATCAAATATTTAAATGAATAATCATGAAACCAAATGTGCATTACTAGTAATGGACTATGAAAGATTTGATTTCATTTGTGAAAGTTTATAACTGGAGGTGTCCTGAGAGTAGAGAAGAGGGGCAACACTAGAAGATTCACCCAGGGAGCAAAGTAGCCTGGCACTATCAGTGTCGGAAATCCAAGCATGTATGACTGTGGGACCAACGACAATGGCGGATGTACAGTGACCAACAATATCTGCATTGAGGAATTTTTAATCTCTACATGTGGACATGATACAGCTGATGTTCAACCGTTTGTACTGGCTGCCAGTACACATCTAAGCACATCCTAACGGATAACATCGGGGACAGCAACAACAAAACCAGTGAGATGAACAGGGTTTTGAACATCCCAGGCATATGTACACACCTGATACCGATTTAGCGTGCCACTAGTCTGGGCTGTGTACGATATACCCCACACAAACACACATTCTTCTCTCCTCCAACATCGGGTACAGCGACAATGACATCAACAACACCAACCACCATGGCAATAGCCCACAGACAACCGGGCTAATGCATTCATCTACGGCCAGACATGAGAACCACGGAACCATAGGCAACTACCATTCAACATCATCACTCTGCAACTTTACTTCAACAATCCTCCACTCTATCCTTTCACCATCTACAACTTTCTCAACAGTTTCACATCTCGCGCCAGGCAGAGAAATCGAACCAGTCTGTGAAATGCCGCAATCCTAAGCAAAGAAGGAGAAGCATTATAGTGTGTCACGTGACATAGGTCAATAAGCTATATTTCTTTGTCTGCGTATGTGTCTACTCGCGTTAAGAAATACCTGCGTGAATTACTTTATCTGTAAACTGTTTTGTATTTCATCATCGATCCCCTCAAAGAAAAGTCTGTGGAACTATGAGTGTTTTTGTTCTCCTCTCCAATCAGAGCTCTTTAATAAATTCATTCCTTTTTCGCATTGCTGTCACTCGCTTACCTACTTTGATATGGAACAGACATTTTAATTTGCATTTAGTCTTAGGACTCGTTTTGTGAGTTCTGACTGACGAACTGTTGCAATCGACTTTGCATAGTGTAAAGTTGTACACAACACAGCAGTAAGACTGCAGTCGAATTTATAGAGTGTAATGTTGTACACAGCAGTCAGACTTCAGTCGAAAGGTGAGTTTGTATTGTGTACATATGCTCACTGTTATCATCAAAAACGGCTTTGTGCAAAGATGTTCACAGCCAGCAACTGGTATCGAAAAGCAAATTTAGAGATATTCTTTGTTAAAAATAATCGTGTTTAGTATTTGGAAGAATTAACTTAATTTCCATGACGGGTAGGTTGACATTAGACGAAAGACCCAATTAATGAAATACCATCTTTCATATCTCTCAAACATATAAGGGCCATAGGACTTGATTACTGAGATCAAGTCAATTATCATAATCATTTACTTACAGACATGTCGGCAAAGAGTTCATCGACTGCACGGCTGTTACGCCACCACGTGTTCCATTCTTACCAGAAAACTCTCCGAATGTATCCATCCCAACCAGAAACCTGACCGATTGTATCACCACGCAATCCCTCCCAACCAGAAAACTCACAGATGCAGTCCCAGCTAACATGAAAAAAATTACTAATTTGGCGAATTCCAGATTAGCAATTTTGAAAAAGCAAGCTTTCGTTTTATTGATATTATTTCAATAACAAAAAGCTAGCTTTCGTTTTAGTCATATTATTTCAATGACAAAAGCAAGCTTTCGTTTTATTGATATTATTTCAATGACAAAAGCAAGCTTTCGTTTTATTGATATTATTTCAATGACAAAAGCAAGCTTTCGTTTTATTGATATTATTTCAGTGGCATGAAACCTAACATCTATAAATATTATACAAAGTTTTGACACGGAGATACCAGATGAAGCGTATTATTGATACAAAACTAAGTGACTGGTCTGACAAAACTACAGTTAGATGTCTATGTCACTACCCATTGTATATAGTTCTTAGTATTATAGCTTTATCATGTCATTTATATAGTTCCTCGCATTATAGCTCTTGCATATCACTTATATAGTTCTTTGTATTATAGCGTTATAAAATCATTTATATAGTTCTTTTCATTTTAGCTCTATGATATCATTTATACTTTTATTTTCATTATAGTTCCATCATATCATTTATATAGTTATTTTCAATATAGCCCTAGTATAACATTTATATAGTTCTTTTTGTAACGGCTCTAACATATAAGTTATTATAGTTCTTTTCATTTTAGCTCGGACATATCATTTATATAGTTCTTTTCATTATAGTTCTAACGTATCACGTAGCGTAAGTTTGTAATGAACTTGGAAAGCAACAGCAACAAACGTACTATATCCACGCTGTCAAACGCTCATTACAGACACCGCCACCAACAAAAAAAAAAGAAAGCAAAGGGCACCTAATTAATACGTACTGAATAATGTTGTTTTTAGAGACAACCAAAAGGCTTACAGTTAATTCATTAGTTTTGTCATACACACTAGACGTGTACATACATGTTCAAACACAAGCACACATATACATTAGATATGTGCGAAAAAAATACAGATGGACACAAGCAGACATACACACCTTTGGTGTATTTACAAATCCTCGAAAATCTCAGTATGACAAACAAACCAATTCACTAACAGCGAAAATCTCAGATAAAACATACTATCCAACTCACTAGAAGTGGATTCTAATTCAAAACAAATAATAACGAGAAATTATATTGGCCGTTTACAAACTTTACACACTTAACAAAGATCATTACATCTTACAACAGTAGCGTACACTTTAGTAATCATACACAATTCACAATTTTAAATACAATACGATGCTAATATATATTCTTTAAAGAAAGGCAAAACAACAAATCACCTAGATTCTTTGCAAATGTAAGATATGAAATACAATTGAAGTTTTTTTAATAACGTCTGGGTACAATTTTTATAAGAGTAAATTATCTTATACACAACATTAAATCGGATGGAAAAAGTCATACAGGGTTTGTTACAAAATGTACAATGATGGCTTGTTACAAAGCGAGCTTGCAGAAAATGCATCTTCGAGGTTTGTCTCGTTACGTTCGGTGTCTAAGTACTTCCAAATCAATTGAGTCTTACAAAAGCAGTTTTGTTGTCAACTATTTGATTCTTGACTCAGAGTGATCAAAAGAAAGATTAATGTAAAACAAGACAAACACATCATCATAGAGACAATAGAATCAGGTAATCACATAGGTAAGACAAACACGCCATCAAGAAATAAGGCTACCACGTCATCACAGACTCAAGACAAAATCTTAATCATAATCGAAGAGAAATGACAAATACATAATCACAAAGGCAAGACTAACACAACCATAGCGATAGAATAAAACAAACAAATAATTGAAGAGACAACCCACATACGTAATTATACAGGCAAGAGAAACACGTAATCATAAAGAAATGACAAACACGGAATTATAGAGACAAAACTAACTAAATACGCAATCACACATACAAAAATTCGAAATACGTAATCATAAAATGTAGACAAAGACACCATCATAGAGATAAAATAAACACGTAATTATAGAGATACGATAAACCAAATACTTAATCATAGAGACAAAGCAAATATTTAATCATAGAGACAAGCCAAGTACGTACTCATACAGACACACCATTCACGTAATCATAGAGACAAATCAAATATGTAATAATAGAGAAAGGTCAAACACCTAATGACAGAGACAAGACAAACACGTCGTCACAGACAAGACAACTATGCCATCACAGAAGCAAGACAAACCAAACACTCAGTTATAGAAACAAGACAAGCATATCATTATAAAGACGAACACAATTTCACAGGGATAAAACAAACATGTAATCACTAAAGACAATTAAAACTCTTAATCACATAGACAGAACCAAGATAATTAACCAAGACGAAGTAAACTACGTCATCACAAAGACAAGACAAGCGTTTGTTCACGTCGACAGTGATTACGATCATCACTTGCCCATTGTTCCAATGCAAGCTTTTACATCATTATTAGTTTTTCATTGGTTTATAATGACATCACATTTAGTAATTGACAACAATAATAATATGCACAGAATCTCACTGGACATTACCATTTACCTAAAACACAAAATTAGCAATGACACTACTCTCCAATGTAATACAGGTAGGGCAAATAAAACTCCATTTAAAATGACACCATTCTGCGGTGTAATTCACGTTGGGAAAACCAAACTCAATTTAGCAATAACACCATTCTCCAGTGTTAAAAGACGTTGGACAAGCAAAACACTATTTAACAACGACACTAATCTCCAGTGTAATTAATACACGTTGGGCAAAGAAAACTCCATTTAACAATGACACTACTATCCAGAGTAATACTCGTTGTGCAAACAAAACCCCATTTAGTAATGATACTACTATCCATTTATCAATGACTCATCTCCAATGCAATACACGTAGAAAATTTCAAACTGACGTCATTCTACAAAGACGTGGTACTATTCCGTGAAAATAAAATTTCAGACGCACGCCAATTTCTTACCTATCTTTCATTTCAGTGAAGTACTGTGCCGCACAATGAAGAATATGATTGATGGTAAAATGTTCAGGATGGATCCACATTGACGTCATCAATTGCAAACTTTGACAAATCTTGATAACAAAAATGGGACAACGTGAATCGAAGGTAAAACAAATTTAAAGTTACACTAAGCTCTGAATTTTGAGGTTGATTTTAGCACTGTGCATACTAGATTTATTTATTTCTGTGTCAATGATTATTTAGTATGTTTAAATCCATTTTAAATCATATATGTGTACAATTTATGTGAACACATTATTTTTTTCGAACTGACTTTAAATAAAGAGCAAACATTGTCTCCTTTGACACTATACATACGACAAATACAATAAAAGGAATACTTTACATGAATATTTCACAAAAAAATACATTTTCACATAATTTGTGTACAAAACTATTTTATATCCTAAAATACAATTCAACAATAGCGTCAGGATAGTTCACATGATAGTTCTTATCAGAAATGGAGTTATTAGATATAGTGATAACAGTTTTTACATAACCTGATTTAAACACTGTCTTGTGTATGCTTTTGTGACAATGTTACAAGTCTATTGTCAACATCAACATGTGTCTCTCTCGGAAAACGTCGAAAACACTGTTATCCTCTCAAAGCCAACTTGGGCACCCTCTTTCACTGTGTCAGTTCCTTCAAGCAGAACAACAATTGTAGTGATTTCTAGTAACTTTACTGTACCAGAAATTGCCGATGTAATCAGCAAACTTTGACACTATACATCAATGGAATGTTGTATTCCTTTACACTTGCACACACTGCTTCCCACTTCTATCATGGTCGGTCATAGATTTACAATCAGTGAATCTGGAGATTCAAATAATATGAGGAGAGAAAGTCTGCTAGTCCCTGTACATATATAATCAGGGAACAACCGCTAAGTTTCATGGAAATATTGATGTCAAGTAATATTTTCATTGCATTTGTTATATGTATATTTAATTGTTGATTTAATAAATGTATTGTTAAATTTATTGACCTTCTTACACATATTGATAATCATATGTTGGAGATGAAAGTGGATGGATGGGGACTCGCTAAATACAAATTTGTCTACTACTTAGTAAAATCAGAATACTTCAGAATACTGTGTGATGATAAATATTTTCTTAATGTTGTGGAAGAGAGAAAATCTGCTGAATGAGATAGCGAGTGATGTCTGCTAGAAGATTATTATTAACATAAATTAAGATTATCATCACTTGTAATTAGTTATGAATGATTAATTAATTAATAATAATCATTAACTTAGTAGCGTATCGTCACGGACTGCATCAGCAATTTCTAGCATATCTCCACCTGAGATCTTTACTTCCAACTTTGACACTTACAAAAATACCAGCATAAAAACGCTCTACATTTAACAATTTATAAAACAAATTTACAAATAGGAATGCCCAACATTTAACAATTTATATAACAAGTTTAGAAATAGGGATAAGCAAATTTACTCAGCCACACTAACTATGTACATATTTAAGTCACAACTCTAACAGAGAGGAAGAAGGAAGGAATAAATGTGACGTCACAACTCTAACAGAGAGGATGAAGGAAAGAATAAATATGAAGACAAGGAGAAATCCTCCTGACAATTATCAATCTCATACGAACATGTTTTTAATTACTGGAAATTTCGGTCACCTTAGAGGTCGGAGACCAAAAGGTTTCCAGGATCAAGTCAGATTTTGCAGATTCAGTTCATCCTTTTGAAGTCTATTTTCCGTCATTGTTTCTAATTATAGTGAATGGGTGGGGATTTATGGTTCCATATGATTCTTGTTTCACTCTTACATTTTAGCATTCAGTTGTTGTGCTAAATATAGAAATGGGTAGGAGATTTAATGTAATTCGAAGATTTCTGTGCTCTACAATTTGAAAACATAATTATAGAGCAGGCCATCATTTGACTTTTGATAAAGTATAATTATAGAGCAGACCATCATTTGACTTTTGATAAAGCATAATTATAGAGCAGACCATCATTTGACTTTTGATAAAGCATAATTATAGAGCAGGCCATCATTTTACTTTTGATAAAACATGATTATAGAGCATTTGACTTTTGATAAAACCGGAGAGTTTATGCTAAAGAGTAAATGGGGAGGAGATTTATTGTAATTAGGAAGCGATTTCTGGGCTAGGTGGTCCTTCGACTTTCGCTAGTCAAATACATATACTGACTGAGAAGGTGACGATTTGTGTCGTCTTGAAGATAACATTCCTTGTCTACGTCAGTGTGTTTCAGGGTGTGCACAGTAAAAACTGTTTGGAGAAGCACGTGTGTCTGCCCTCACTTGGTGCACCATTTTATTATATTATATGTATAAATTCTGGAAATAAATATTCCAAGAAAACACAAGGTTGGAATGCTTGGAAAATTTGGTTATAATGTGTCTATGAAAGTAGGTTTGATGATATATGCATTAAAGTAAAACTGGTATGTTACAGTGTCTGCAGTTAGTTTTTGGAGAAATCAAAGCTAGTTTGTCCATACTATATATTAGTGTCTACCATTCCTTTGTGAAGAAATCACAGGTGGTTTATCCAGACTATATTAATGAGTGTCTGCCTTTACTTTGGAGAAACATTTGAATGGCCAACGATTAAAAATACCCAGAACCTCTGTTTTAACGTTAGGAAATTCAATAGGGTTCATGTTAAGCATGCACACGCTATCTCCATTTCAGTTTTTGAACAAGAAACAAAATGGCAACAGCAAACAAAAAAAAAGAGTCATGACATCATTCTTCATTTTTCCTAAGTTATGAATTAAATACAAAAGTGCAATGACGTAATTCTTCATTATTTCCAATAAATGCATTAAATAAACAAGCCTCATGACGTCACTCTTCAATATTCCCAAGTTATGCATTAAATAAACAAGTGTCCTGACGTCATTCTTCATTATTCCCAAGTTATGCCTGTAAACTACCATGATTATGTTGGTGATAACTAGTGTGAAATAGCAGTGGAAATTCTTGTTGGGACTCAGAACCAGAATTCGAGAGAAGTGCACAACACCATGTGAAATGCAAGGATGCAACAAGGAGTTGTGAAGAAAGGTGTTTTCTCCTAGGCATTGGTGGCATTTTCTCAAGAACTGGGTCAATCAAGAATACTGGAGTTATGAGGGGAGCAGTAGCTGGGAGTGCATAAGTCGGTCTCTGCCAAGTAACTATGTGAAAGTGCAAAGGCTGAACTTTAAGCCTAGTACTGGATATTGAACTATGACTGAATCTGTATATAATTCCATCTTCATTGAACTGATTCAGGGTCTGTGAAACTAGACTGTGATTTGTACTGTGTTGTGCATTCTATATGGATTATACAAGAACATTGTGTTATGACTGTATGCAGAACTGTTTCCAGGCATGACTCTCTTAAGCAGACTTTTACCCGCCAGTCATCTTTGATACAGGAACAAGATTACATGATTACAGGTACATCAGGTGAATCATTATTATGTATTATTCGTGTAATATGTACATGTTTCTCTGATTATTCACAAATTCATTATCTACTTTCTGACTCTTCTGTTTATGCCTTTTATTGACCAAAATTGTATTAGTATCTAATTTTTATTAATGACATTACCTTTAGATTTGTTGTAAGATAAATTGGAGACTGTATTGACTATATGCTTAACCATAAATTCCTAGTAATTGTTCTATGGAAATAGTATGAAACATTTTTCTTATAGTTATTGAGCTTGACTTGAGATAAGCTGTAAAGAGATTTGTGATCTCTGAGAAATTGCCTTGTGTGAGATTTTGATGACATTTAATTGTAAAACTATTTAATTGTTATTTGTTATTTTTCTTTAATAAATTCTTGAACTTTAAACTATCCACTCTCGTTGCTGTGACAGAGAGGTACTTGGCACAGATGATGGATGGGGGCTGCCAAATGACGTAACAACATTAGAAAGACGGTCAAGTACAATTTTCAGGATAGTTCCCGTCATCGATAGACAGATATGTGTGGGGAAGGATTAACGACAAAAGATTAACGAGATAGTTCAATTAAGGTGTGTTATTCCAGACAGGTAACACATGGACAGAAATTTCATTAATTAACAGACTATCCAGGGATTTACTTATTCACTTTCGTGACTGCAAAGACAAAGACCCCGTCGGGTGACTGTGAGTTTTGATTGTGTGGAAGTATTATTGTTTGCGTATTAATTATGAATTTAATATCATAAATTAATAATTAAGCAATTAACAGACAGTACCTTGCCACAGTCAGTAACAAATCTAAGTCTCTAAAAATATACTGTAGTTTGTCAGTAACAAACTGGAGAAATGTTGCTGGTGTGGGTGTTACAGTGTGTTGTATTTGTACATTTGTAATCATTTGTATGGAGAATTCAGCAGGTATATGTTACTTGATTACAAGTACTAATATATTTGTCTCAATCCAGTCAATCTTGAAGTCAAATTATAACAGTACACAAAATAATAATAATAATCAATACGACATAGATCTAAGAAATCAATATAAAATAACGGTTGTATAAACGTATATTACATATTTTGTTAGCGTATATTTGTTTGTTAGATCTACTTTATTCAGACATCTATGTATATAAAGTACAAACTCTATATACCTGTTAGCTATACTTTTAGACAGCTGTGTATATAAAGCCCTAACACAGCTGTCTAAATAAAGTCGATCTAATGAACTAACCAAACACTTACATAAAGCCCTAACACAGCTGTCTAAATAAAGTCGATCTAATGATCGTATTAACAAATACACAAAGTACTAAATAGCTGTTAAAATAAAGTCGATATATCAATAAAAAGAAAATGTAACTACAGACAAACAAATATGTACACTGTGCAGTAGTGTAGCAGTATTAATTTATCACATTTCATCTTACTGAAATACAAGAGTCCTTCTCAAAGCATTTATCTAAATAATATGGCATTTTCTGAATAAACTAAAAATAGCTCTTGACTCTTGTAGTGAATTAACTTTGGATAGCTTCCCGTTCAGTGAGTAACTATGTTATTTTTATTGATCTCCATACAATAAACAGCTGCACAAAATAAATAAATATTTAAATTACGTACAGAAAATATGTAGCTGCATTAGGTAAGTAACTATTTTATTTTAATGACCTACTTAAATTTTGCAGCTGTGTTATGCAACTATTTTAATTTTATTGACCTATATAAAAATACAACTTTGAGTAAGTAACTATTTTCATTTTAATCATTTACATAAATTATACAGCTGTATTTAGTAAGTAACTATTCTATTTTTAATGACCTAAGTAATCTATACAACTGCTTTATGTACCTATTTTATTCTTAATAATGACCTATATAAAATATAAAGATATGTTAATAAGCTATTTCAAGTTTAATGACATACATAAATATATGATTTAGGTAACTAAATATTTCATTTTTAATGACCTACGTAACCCAGCTGTATACTTTATGACCTACATATGTTATGTAAGATGACATTTTGTTGTTAATGTTCTATAAACATTTTACAGTTTGATTAGGTAAGTGAATAATTTATTTTTAATGATCTACATAATGTATATTGCTGGATTATGTAAGTAATTCTTTTGTTTTTAATGACATAAATAAAATATACAGCTTTGCTTCATAAGTAAATATTTTATATTTAATGACCTATATAAAGTAAACAGCTGGGTTTGGTAAAAACATGTTTTATTTTAATGAACTACATGTGTTATATAAATTATTTTTTGTTTATAATGATCTAAATTAAATACACAGTTGAATTAGGTAAGTACATATTTCGTTCTACATAATGTATACAGCTGGATTAGGTAAGTAAATATTTCGTTCTGCATAATGTATACATCTGGATTAGGTAAGTAAATAGTTTGTCCTGCATAATGCATACAGCTGAATTAGATAAATAAATATATTGTTTTTAATGATTTATGTAAAGAATACAGCTCAGATATACAAGAGCATTATTATCTGGGTAAATATTTCTTTAATAACAAAATTACACATGTTACGCTCAGTTTTATAAATGTAATATCTTACATGATGTATACAGTTTAGTTAGACGATATCATTGTTAATGGCAACAAAAACAAAAATGTACATATTATTTAATATTTAAATATTTAATGTCTTACATTCTGTAAAGACAAAACGGTACATATTAATTAATATTTAAATATTTAATGTCTTACATTCTGTAAAGACAAAACGGTACATATTAATTAATATTTAAATATTTATTGTCTTACATTCTGTAAAGACAAAACGGTACATATTAATTAATATTTAAATATTTAATGTATTACATTCTGTAAAGACAAAACGGTACATATTAATTAATATTTAAATATTTAATGTCTTACATTCTGTAAAGACAAAACGGTGCATATTAATTAATATTTACATATTTAATGTCTTACATTCTGTAAAGACAAAACGGTACATATTAATTAATAGTTCAATATTTAATGTCTTACATTCTGTAAAGACAAAACGGTACATATTAATTAATATTTAAATATTTAATGTCTTACATTCTGTAAAGAGAAAACGGTACATATTAATTAATATTTACATATTTAATGTCTTACATTCTGTAAAGACAAAACGGTACATATTAATTAATATTTAAATATTTAATGTCTTACATTCTGTAAAGAGAAAACGGTACATATTAATTAATATTTAAATATTTAATGTCTTACGTACTATATACAGCTGAGACAGGTGCAATGTTATCTGGGTATAATAAAGCCGTGTATAATACATAAACACACGTGCTGTAATTTATGGATAAACAAAAACTAATTTCGTGTACAAAAGATTGTTAAAAGTAGATATTATATTTTCTACATTTATTTTATTTAGACTTGTAAGGAAAATCTTGTTAACCTAAAGTGTAATTAAAAAAATAAACTGATTAATTTCAAGCGCAATAAACAATTATTAAAAGAATAAATATTTTTAAAAAATGATTAAATTCTGACACACTAAAAATAATTAAAACAATAAATATTATAACGTCTGATTAAATTCTGGCATACTAAACATTAATTACAAAATTGTCTTTATAATTTCAAAAATCACATATGAGAGTATGTCAGAGCTAAACAGAGATTGAAATCAATCCAAAGTCTGCCAATGAAATATTGCCTGAGGTAAATATCCAGGTAGTCTGGGCTATTATTGCACAAAATAAACAATCGTACATTTTATTAAAATCTTTAGTATTTTTCTGCAATACGTTGTAAATTGATATTGCATGAATTTCATATAAATATCATCTTCAGTATTCATATTGGTTTAGAGTAGAAAATTAAGAAACATTAAATTTACTTTCTGTACTTTGTAATGTTTTCACTATTGCAAATTTCAATGACTAGAAGTGATTACAAAAATATGTCAATAGTAGAGACTGACATTTTGATTTTGTAATAATTTCACCAAGCACAGAAGTAAACAAAGTCTGTCATACAATGTTTAGTGTGACATCATTCTTCCTATAATTTCTTTAGGCGTCCAATGAGGATCAAAGTCAGTCGTCACAGCAATCAGTGGAGAACTATTGGCTTCAGTGCATAAAGGCTTGGTACCCTGCACTTCACACACAGACATATTTCTTACCTCCCCTTCATTTCAATCGCGTGCCGTACAGCGTGGAGAACATTGCTGGCGGGCAGGTGTTAGTGGCTCAAATCCCACAGGATGGACCCAGTCACAAACCATCAACATCTAAATCTAGATCACGTGAACGGAAATGTCAGAATACGGTAAAATCAATTTACACAAATAATTCATCGCATAATCCTTGCATTTATATAAACATACTTGTGATCATGGGATTTGTTATTTATTTATATAAACATGCTTGGTATCATTGGATTTGTTATTTATTTATATAAACATACTTGTGATCATGGGATTTGTTATTTATTTATATAAACATACTTGTGATCATGGGATTTGTTATTTATTTATATAAACATACTTGTGATCATGGGATTTGTTATTTATTTATATAAACATACTTGTGATCATGGGATTTGTTATTTAGTTATATACTCATGGTAGCGATAGTAGTGCTTGTCAAGTATTTATATTTTCGTATTAATGATAAAGGTTGTCACGTGTCCTGTTATATTTAATGACCCCATCACTATATCAGACTCCCAAGTATCAATATTAGGTTATTGTTTCACTTGCAATACTAGCTACAGCCAGACGTCCTTGACCCATCTCTCCACTAATATGCCAAAGATTTGGGTTATTACTCAAATGACACTGACAGATAAATCTGCTGATATGCCCATGCTGTTCGACAATTCAACAAATTATGCAATGTGGGTGAAGATAACAAAGTACATTTAATAGCAATAATAATATAGAAAAGACATCAATTTCAGTCGCTGAATACGAGGGTTCGTCTTTCCTGTCCTGCCCGATCATTTGTATAAAGTTTGTATTTGACTGATCAGTTTATTTGGAGAGTGCACACTTAACTAGAGTCTCATGAAGACTTGCAATAGCTCGCAGCGTCTTTTACAGAAGTGACATCATATTGCAGTTTTCTCCAGATATGACCACCTCAGCATTGGATAGATGTGCTAGATGTTGTTGTCAGAGGATACAGAGACCAGTTTACCTTCAGATCCAGAACCAGCTGTAATGAACAACATTCTTCTATAGCAACCTATATGCATGAATACTCATTTGAGCTTTGTGGCAACAGTGATAGACTACACTTTACAAGTTCATCACTACTCATTATCTACACACTATCGTACAATTCATAATTCAATGAAATATTTATAAGTAAAAAATAATGATTATACTTCTACAATTCATTACTCAATGAAATATATATAGGTAAATAATAATAACTCTATTTCTACAATTCATAAATTCGAAGATACGATACATCCAAGAAGAGGTTTATAGCAATATTTATTAAACAATCATGTGATCTCTATTTAGCTCTACCGACTAAAAATAGTTTAAAAATCACGTGATCTCTATTTAGCTCTACCGACTATAAACTTTACCGACTACAAATAGTCGAGAGCATGGTGTATTCAGGTGTTTATGACGTGTCAACATTCCTACATAAATGTAATCATCGCTAAAACCAATTAGCTTCTGTGAGGATAAATATATTAGTTCATGCAATCATTTAGTAGATCACATACATATTTTTTCACAACATTCTATCAATAATATATACAATAATTTAGAGAATTCAATTATATTTACCACTCTCGTAATTCATGCTTGTTATAATCGTATGCAAGAAATTGAACCCTGGATATGTGGGTGTGTGTTACGTTTCCAGTATTTATTTAAAGACCCTGCTTAGAATAATTAAAGACTTTAAATATAATTAATTCTTTCTCTCATATCCTATGCAGACTGGTTGCTCAATTTACTATTTGACTAATTAAAAGTGTGTCTTGTAGTCAGACGACAAATTTACAAACTAATAAATTGCGAACTTTTAGCTAGATTGAAACAGTTAAATTCCTCTAAATTAATATGCATTCGATGTTTTCACTCGCTCATTCGCCCCCATTCAATCTAAGAAATCTATTGGTCTATTATGCATAAAAATTAACTACTAAGAGGTTTAACAAAGGAATAAGATTTAATAAAGTTTTAACAAGTTAACAATAATCAAATACGAGCGTGAATAGTCTATTTCTCAGTTCTCTGCGCGTACATGCTTTATCGGTAACCAACGAATTGCCATCAATTTGTCCTTTCGATATTTGCACACTGAATAATACTCAGCTGGATTGTCTGAATCAGACTGGTCTCTTTACTCAGTCAGCCAGTCTATTTTCACAGTCCCACTCTAGCGACGCACGTGGCGCACAGGAAAAGGTGCCCCTTTTTTATGTAGCTAAGGAACTTGAATTTTAGTGGCATGGACCCTCAGAGTAGAGCTCAACCAGTTTGTACCAGACGGAACAAGGCAATGGCAAAAGTAAAGCCAAAGCAAGGCAAGGTAAGGCAAGGCATGGGCCGACCTGGAGAATTAACGTGTTCTAATGTAATTTCAATTTAACACGTTCCTACTCAAGCATGTCCCAGTTTAAATGCGCTGAATAAGAGTTTCGACCTCGCGTCGTTTTACAATTAGATTTAGAAAAAATGTAATCGTCTCACACATGTTTCATTTAACAGCATGACGTATGAAGCAATAAAAATAGTTACAACGTTAAATTAATGTTCATACAAAAGGGTAATTCAAAACAGCAAAGCGCTTCACAATTTACAATTAAAATTACACGCAATAATTGAATTACATGAGAAATTCATATCGAGCACAGGCATTCTGGCTCTTAGTGAATTAAAACAATATAAATTAAAGTACAAAATGGAAAAAGAGTTACAATAAATTTATATTCCGTAACTTATAGGTTTTTCAGCCATTTCTCTGGACCATGCTCAAGCATTTATGGAAATAATATAATACATAGCACAAATACATACTTAAACAATATATGCAAAATACTATTAGATAAAATGGTACCTTTTTATGAGAAGTCGAAGGGTATCTTGATTCTCAATGGCTTGTCGGCTGCCACATGACCCGAGTTAGCTGAATGGACCTAGCTAATGTGTTCTCGCAGTGGGGAAACGGAAGCGTGTACCCATATTTATAGAAAAGCATAATGCGTATCACGTGACTGATCGCGAAGCATGTAGTTGGTTCGAGAACTGGACAATGGACCTAAAGTTACATAACATCTTGACCTGTTCTAGAAGCGTCTCGAAAAAGGAAGCTTTGAACAAAGGAGCCAAGGGTTTCAAATTCAAAATTTGAAGTAAACAAGACAAGTAGGTCACCAAGTCGGACATTTTTATCAGACTGTGACACTCCCTTGCTTTTGAGGCGTTTATCTTACCAAAGATAAAATGCCTCCTACAAATTATGTATGATAAAATGTAGAAGTCCACAATGAAGAAAAATTTACACAAAAAAAATTTCAACATTCCTAGAAATAAAGTGTACAACTATATTTCATATTTACAGGAAGGAATCCGTAGGGTTCAGTTAATTGATTAAACAACATTCTATCGGTACCGGCACTTGATGGCATCAAGCATGACTCATGTAATCTGCGCCAACATTCAAAGAACCTTTGATGTAATGAATATTTGCGTCATACTGTGTCAGAAACAAAGACCAACGCATTAAACGGTTGTTCGTAAATTGCGCCTGTCCGAGAAAGGCCAACGGTTGGTGATCGCACTCAATGACAAAGGTTTTTCCGTACAAATAGTTTTCGAACTTTTTTATGGCCCAAACTATTGCAAGACATTCCTTTTCACTGGTGGAGTATTTCTGTTCAGCTGTTGTGAGTTTACGGCTTGCGTATGCAACTGGGTGTTTGGTGTCATTGTGTTCTTGTAATAACACAGCTCCTAGTCCCGTGTTGCTAGCATCAGTCCTTAACAAGAATGGTTTTGTCAAATCTGGCAGTTTAACAATTAAGTCTGAAGTCAGTCTAGATTTCAGTGTGTCAAAAGCGTTTTGGCATGCATCAGTCCACACTACTTTTGTAGGCATATTTTTACGCGTCAAGTCAGTCAGAGGACATGCAATGGCACTAAAATCTGGTACGAATTTTCTGTAGTAGTTAGCAAGACCAAGAAAACTTCTAACTTGTGTTTTTGTTAGCGGTTGTGAAGTGTCCTTAAGTTGTGCTATCTTAGCTTCACTTGGCAACATAGTTCCATGACTCAACTTGTGTCCCAAGAAGTCTAAGGAGAATTGTGCTATTTCACACTTCGTAGGGCGGGCAGTGAGGTTGGCTTGCTTTAATCTGGCTAGCACATCTCGTAAGAGTGTCAAGTGCTCCTCCCATGTCTGGGTGCCTAGAATTAAATCATCCAGGAAGTTCTCAACTCCACGTCCGTACAGTGGTTCTAACAATGACCGCATCATTTTTGAAAAAATGCTTGGAGCGTTTGAAACTCCGAAAGGCATAACTTTCCATGTGTAGTTTCCTACTGGTGTAGTGAAAGCTAGTATGTGTCGATCAGTGTCCTTGACCTTGATTTGCCCAAAACCGCGTGACAAATCTATTTTGGTATAGTAGTGAGCGTTAGCTAGCTTAGTGAAGATGAGATCCGGATCTGGAAGAGGCTCAGCACAAAACTCTGTCACTTGATTGAGTTTGCGATAGTCTACGCAAAAACGGAACGAGTTATCACGTTTTTTAATCAACACGATGGGTGATCCGTAGGCACTGTCAGTCTTCTCTATGACCCCTAGATCTAGCATAGTCTTAATCTCACGCCTAACGTCATCTATCTTAGCGTGTGGCAACGGATACGGCTTCAAACGTATCGGTTTGTTGTCAGTCAGCTTCAGTGAAAATTCTATTAAGTCTGTCAACCCTGGTTTGTCTGTCAGAGTAGATGAGAACTCATTAAGGAATTCATTCACTTCTTTTTTCTGTCTTTCCGTCAAGGCTTCATTCACCCTAACGTCTTCAACAGTTTCGTCTGTCTGTAAAGGACAGTTTGGTAAAGTACCAGTGACGCAATCAGTCTCCCCCTCGTCTTCTGTAATTATCGTCGCTACGACAAAATCAGCTTGAGTGGTTTGATCCTCACGGCTTATGTACTTTTTGAGTAGGTTAACATGAAAGATTTTCTCTCTCTTTCCTGTTTGTACCTTATAGTTCAGTCCCCCTAGCTTGGCGGTAACTACAAAGGGCCCTTTCCATTTCATCTGAAGTTTGTTATGTGCTTCAGGAAGCAACAATAACACCTTGTCGTTAACTTCAAATTCTCTAGGTTTGGTGTGCTTATTGTAATATTCTGCCTGTCTAGACTGAGCTATCGTCAGGTTTTCCCGTGCTATCTTGCCTATAGTTTCAAGACGGTTTCTTAAGTCAGTGACATATGTGTAAGTTGTTTTAACTTCGTCATCTGTCTTTTCATCAGTCCATAGTGCCTTCAAAATCATCATCGGTCCGCGTACAGTACGTCCGTAAAGTAGCTCGAATGGTGAAAACCCGGTGGAAGATTGCGGCACTTCCCTATATGCAAATAGTAGGGCAGGGATGTATCTGTCCCAGTCTTTCGGTTTGTCAGTGGCGAGCTTTTTAAGTGCTGTTTTCAATGTCCCGTTGTATTTTTCGACCAGACCATTTGCCTGGGGGTGGTAGGGTGTGCAAGTAAGATGTTTGATGGAAAGTAAGCGATTTACCTCCTTCATTACTTTGCCTACGAATTGACTCCCCTGATCTGTCAAAATCTCGGTAGGTATCCCAACACAACTCCATAAACCGAAAAGGGCTTCGGCGACGGTTTCAGTTTCAATGTTTTTTAATGGCACTGCGTCGGCGAATCTTGTTGCGTAATCAATAGTGGTCAGCACGTATCGATTACCTCTCGTTGATGTGGGAATTATAGGCCCAATCAAATCCATTGCTATGCGTTTGTAGGGTTCACTGATCAGTTCAGGCTCTCCTAACGGTGCGGGTCTGATTGAATTTTTAGACTGTGTTCTCTGGCATGTGTCGCAACTTAACACGAATCTACGGATATCGGCAATGATGTCCGGCCAATAAAACTCACTTGTAATACGACTAGTTGTTTTCTGGACACCCATGTGTGCACCAAAAAGACTCTCATGACCTAATCGTAATACGTCATTACGTTTGGTTTGTGGAACGACCAATTGCTTCCGGAATTCGTCTCCCACTTTCGAATAGCGGTACAATAAACCCTTTTTCAGAATAATGCACGCTTTCTTATTCGAATCGTCAGTGTCGACGTCACTAACAGGTACAGCCTGCTTGCGTAACCGGTCTAGTGTTTCATCTTCAGCTTGTAATAATTTAATCTCGCTAACTGTTGCTTCATCTACGGCTGGTGCGGCAGACATCGGTGCAGTTACAGATTTGTCTTTACTACTCGCCGCTCTGGTTACAGCATTAACCAGTGGTGGTTCGGTTGAAGTTTGTTTTTTGCACGGCAAAACATACTTGCAACCAAGGATCACGTCATGCGGTGAGTTTTCCATAACGGCCGCTTTGACTGTTCCTTCTACAAAGTCTGAAACAATCGAGATTTCAGCTACTGGTAAAATGTCTTGTTCACCGTTCGCAAAGGTGACAGAGATTGTCTCCCCTGTGTAATCGGTACGGTTAACTAATGATGCATTTACTATAGCGTCCAGCTCACACCCCGTATCAAGCAAAGCGATTGTATCGTGACCATTCGCTTGCACTGGTGTTCGATTCGACTTTTCTGTTTTAGGTGTATGACTTTCTACTGCGTAAACCTTGGCTGTTTTCTTTTCAGGACATGTTCGTGAAAAATGGCCACTATCACCGCAAGTGTAACAAGCAAGATTCTTTTTATCTTTCTGTTTGTCAGACTTGTTTTTAGCGTCGGGTTTGGATGTTTTATCATCACGTTCGCTATGCGCTTTCCCGTCATTTTTCTTATCCTTCTGAGTCGGCGGTTCATTCGGTCGAGACTTGTTGTTTGCGTGTGCGTTCGAGAATTGAGAATGTGTGTCATCAAAGCGATCGGCGGCGTTGCCTATCTCCTCTAGCGTAGATCTTTCCCTTATTGCTAAGTGAATCAGTAGATCTGATTTGTATGACCCGAGAATGTGGTCTTTTACCATTTCATCCCTAAGACCGTTGTACGTCTGTGGAGTTTCAGCTAGATCTATCCACCATTGGAACAAGTCAGTGACGCGTTGTATGTACTGTGCGTGTGTCTCTGAACTCGCTTTCGTGGCCTGTTTAAACTTACGGCGGTATGTGTCTGCTGTGAGTTTGTAGCGTTTCAATAATGCGGCCTTGACTGTGTCGTAATTATCTGACTGAGAATCGCTAAGCCTATTGAATTCGTTTTTCGCACTACCTTGCAGTAACCCCGATAAATTTATTGCCCAATGTTCGGCTGGAATGCTTGTTGCTCTGGCTAACTTTTCAAACGTTTTTAAATACGCGTCTATTTGATCTTTGTTCTCATCAAATGGGACCATATTTATCTTTGGAATGATGTTTTCAATTCTACTGTGGTTATTTCCATCGCTAGAATGCGAATCACCACTGCTTCTGCGATCACGGTTTGGATTAGTAAGTTCTAGCTTTTTCACTTCTAATTCTAACCGTCTTGTTTCGGCTGCAATGCGCTTTGCTTCCGTGTCAGCTTCTATGCGTTTAGCTTCGGTTTCGGCTTCTTGCTTTTTAGTTTCGGCCAACTTTTCAGTTTCTAACCTTTTCAGCTCGCGAGCAGCTACACGTTCTTCTCTTTCTCTTTCTTTCTCTTTTTCCGCTTTCTCTAGCTCAGTTTTGATGTAGCTAGTCAGTTCGTCACCTTGATATCCTATCATGATACCGGTTTCTTTCAGGTCTTCGATAACCTGTTTGCGATCCATTTTACTGTCTTAGCGCGTCCGGCTACAATAAAAATGTATCTCGTGAATTGTGTGTTTTTAACCGTCGGCGATAACTCCGCTTATCCCGAAAATAACTTTTAGGCTACAACCTTACAAAAATTATTTAATTTACTCAGAACACCTTCCGAAATAAATTACGCGTTAACTCTTACACGTTTCACCTGCTTGTCACAGTGTCCGCTGTTCCAAGACTTTCGTAATGTCACGGCTCCTACCATACAACATTACACATTATACTTAGCACCCTAAATATAATAGTCCGAAGTCTGTTACTACCGATAACTCTCCTAGCTGGCGGTATACTCGTCGACCTCTCACAATGAAGTACTCAGTAACACAATACTAAATAAATCATTCAACTTAATCAATGCAATGCTTAACTACGCTTAAACATACATTAACTAAAATGTACACTACTCTGCAAAAGAATACATGCACATGTCACAACAAAAGCAAAGAAAAATCAGTGATCCAAAAATCAAAAGAACAATTGGCAATTCTCTGTTCGTTTCTAGGTTTATGATACGCCCTATGTATAAAAAATGTTACAATTTAATACATATCAATCCCGCGACGATCCCCCACTTGTTACGTTTCCAGTATTTATTTAAAGACCCTGCTTAGAATAATTAAAGACTTTAAATATAATTAATTCTTTCTCTCATATCCTATGCAGACTGGTTGCTCAATTTACTATTTGACTAATTAAAAGTGTGTCTTGTAGTCAGACGACAAATTTACAAACTAATAAATTGCGAACTTTTAGCTAGATTGAAACAGTTAAATTCCTCTAAATTAATATGCATTCGATGTTTTCACTCGCTCATTCGCCCCCATTCAATCTAAGAAATCTATTGGTCTATTATGCATAAAAATTAACTACTAAGAGGGTTAACAAAGGAATAAGATTTAATAAAGTTTTAACAAGTTAACAATAATCAAATACGAGCGTGAATAGTCTATTTCTCAGTTCTCTGCGCGTACATGCTTTATCGGTAACCAACGAATTGCCATCAATTTGTCCTTTCGATATTTGCACACTGAATAATACTCAGCTGGATTGTCTGTATCAGCCTGGTCTCTTTACTCAGTCAGCCAGTCTATTTTCACAGTCCCACTCTAGCGACGCACGTGGCGCACAGGAAAAGGTGCCCCTTTTTTATGTAGCTAAGGAACTTGAATTTTAGTGGCATGGACCCTCAGAGTAGAGCTCAACCAGCTTGTACCAGACGGAACAAGGCAATGGCAAAAGTAAAGCCAAAGCAAGGCAAGGTAAGGCAAGGCATGGGCCGACCTGGAGAATTAACGTGTTCTAATGTAATTTCAATTTAACACGTTCCTACTCAAGCATGTCCCAGTTTAAATGCGCTGAATAAGAGTTTCGACCTCGCGTCGTTTTACAATTAGATTTAGAAAAAATGTAATCGTCACACGCATGTTTCATTTAACAGCATGACGTATGAAGCAATAAAAATAGTTACAACGTTAAATTAATGTTCATACAAAAGGGTAATTCAAAACAGCAAAGCGCTTCACAATTTACAATTAAAATTACACGCAATAATTGAATTACATGAGAAATTCATATCGAGCACAGGCATTCTGGCTCTTAGTGAATTAAAACAATATAAATTAAAGTACAAAATGGAAAAAGAGTTACAATAAATTTATATTCCGTAACTTATAGGTTTTTCAGCCATTTCTCTGGACCATGCTCAAGCATTTATGGAAATAATATAATACATAGCACAAATACATACTTAAACAATATATGCAAAATACTATTAGATAAAATGGTACCTTTTTATGAGAAGTCGAAGGGTATCTTGATTCTCAACGGCTTGTCGGCTGCCACATGACCCGAGTTAGCTGAATGGACCTAGCTAATGTGTTCTCGCAGTGGGGAAACGGAAGCGTGTACCCATATTTATAGAAAAGCATAATGCGTATCACGTGACTGATCGCGAAGCATGTAGTTGGTTCGAGAACTGGACAATGGACCTAAAGTTACATAACATCTTGACCTGTTCTAGAAGCGTCTCGAAAAAGGAAGCTTTGAACAAAGGAGCCAAGGGTTTCAAATTCAAAATTTGAAGTAAACAAGACAAGTAGGTCACCAAGTCGGACATTTTTATCAGACTGTGACAGTGTGGTAAATGTGCGTCTGATGGGTATGGGTCATTAATATGTATATATGAATAGTCTCTAGGTCAGCTAGCAAATTCTATTATGTCACGACACAGAATGTGAATGCTTAAATATGGGTGTCTCATATCCGGCTATGGGTTCCCCAATCCTGCCATCTCCCATTACCCATCTGCGTCCTTCACCCTTTGGAGAGACTTACATCTTAATAGGTAGTAAACACCTATTGCACCACAGGTATGCAACCTAGCTAATGGTACCGTACTTCTCATAAAACATTAAAATCTATTAATTAGTAAAACTGTTTAGTTAATCGGTATACTTTGCCTAGAACTATTAATTAGTAAAAATGTTTAGGTACTCGGCAATAATTTGCCTAGAACTCCTCTGACAAAATGTGTTTACTATATATTTATGCATTTTAAACACTGATAATATAGTGTTAATTATATACTTATATAATCATATTAATAGTAAAAAGGCGAGTTTTCTTTAGTATAATCATATTATTTAAATAGTTTCTTATGTATTTATGTAATAATATCAGTCATTATTATTTCTGTAATGCATATATAGATTTATATTGTCAAAGTGATGATACTATGATATGCATTTACATAATCAGAATAGCTAAATAATGATGTTAGTATTTAAATTTATATAATCATATTAGCCACACTGATGTTAGATATATTTATATTATCATAATAGCCGAAATAATGTTAGTTATATTTATATAATCATGTCAGCCACAGTGTGTGTAGTGGACAACTTCTACAAAGGCCTACACACATCTTATTAATTATTATATCACCACCACTGTTTCTGAACTTTTAAACAGTTATAACAAGGTCAAGAATGCTGATAAACAAAGAAATAAAATGTATTAACAATAAAATTAACTACACACTACACAGCAATTCAACATTGATCAAATACAAATAATGACATATACAATGAAGACATTCAGAGATGCACACAAAAAAATTGATTATTCAATGTAGCCTCAGGCCTATAAAGGCTCTTTTAGTAATTGTTTATAATAGTGTTCCTGATAATTATCTCTAGCTCTCCCTATAAAGACTTCTAGAGTGAACAATATTCATTAACAATATTACTTCAATCAAAGGACGTTCACACAACATTAATAATGCCCATCAATCAGGCAGGAAAGTTCAAGGTTTGTTTCATGAAATGTCAAAATGACCTGAATCAAAGATTATCCCTACCTTTTTGACTGCAGTGGATGACGTCACAAGCCCTCCACTATCTTGCTTTACTTGACTTGCAAATACAATGGCAGTCAAGTTCAGAATTAGAACAGATTTGGACCAGATATCCAGTTTAAGAAAGGTGTAGAAGGGTGCTGCCAATGACTGCAGAGAAACAACAATAACTCTTCTGTAGAAATTCAGCTGGACAGATTTCAACCAGATTTCAGCTCTACAAATTTCATCAGAAAAAATATATCATAAATAACAATGATACGAATAAAGTGCTCTACAAATATCATCACAAAGATACAAAGATAAATCATAAATAAAGGTATATGGAAACAAATGACAAAGAAATGAAGGGGTGGAAATATTTATCACAATATAAAAGGTGAAGGTTATGCAGGACACACTGCAAGTTGATTCTCAGTGGGGAAAAGAGAGAGAGAGAGAGAGAGAGAGAGAGAGAGAGAGAGAGAATGAGAGAGAAAGTAATCCCGGATGAGCCCCCCATTAATATGTCGCCACAATACTCTGGGGTGACTTTGTAATAATGACTTATACCAACTATTTGTAATTAGCCAGAATACAAGACATCTACAAGTGCCGGTGCAAAGTACGGGTCACTGGTTAGATATGTATATCTGCAAATGTTACGCCGATACACTGGTACATTGCCAATTTGGCTCCACCCCCAACTCAGATCTCAATATATAATGATTATAATTAAATGAACAGAGGACAAGACGTAATCATGAGATTATCACTTGAACTACGAAAATAATGATAGAACTAACAAACATGCATTAAAAATAATAACAAGAAATTTAATAAAAGAAAACTTAACGAGATTTGAAAGATAAGTTCATCCTAAGCCAGTTCGTTGCACTAGAGTCACTTTCTGGATAGGAACTTATGCTCTCTCTCTCTCTCTCTCTCTCTCTCTCTCTCTCTCTTTCTCTCTCGGCCTGATTGTCTGTAATAACAAAGATGGAAGGTTACACTTTCTAAAATATTTATAATTTTCTTGTTCTTACATAAATCTAGAATACAGTTTGCAATTTGTAATAAAATAAGTTAACATATTGGTGGTACGACTGCTATTTGTACTAAATTATTTTCAAATATTAATGGTATGGCTGTTATTTGTAATAAATTAAATTCACATATTGCTGGAAAGACTGTTAGTTTTAATTTATACAGTCCACATATTGGTGGTAAGATTGTATTTGTAATATATAAGTTCAATATTGGGGGTAAAACTGCTAGTTTTACTTTATTAACATATTTGAGGTAAAAATGTTATATTAATTTATTAAGATAACACTTTGGAGGTAAGATTGCTATTGCAATTTATTAAGTTCAGTTGATTTTAGTTTTAAAAATTCGCTTCTCGAAAAAAAAGAGAAATTAAAAGAAGAATACATGCTATGCTTGTAAATTCTAGAAATGTTCAAACAAGTTTTCGCTCTAGATATTTAAACAATATATATCTGGAATTTTATTAAGATGTTATTAATAATAATTTTGAGTGTTAAATTTCTTTTCAGTCTTCATCAGCATCAAATCTTTCAGGCCCAGTGCAAAACAGAATTCAGGTTGACTTACACCTTCAACCCGTGTATGACAGTGACGTGCGTGATGACAAAGCCTTAGAGCGTGTGTTGTATTGTCTTCGTGCACTGGCGGATAACAGTCAACCGAAAGAAGTGATGATGGTCATTTCTCAGCTACAGTTCGGGAAGTACCTTGGTGAACCTAGCTATGCGGCTACTGCTGCCCTTCTACCACGCCCTAGCACACTACCCAAACACTTACTTCAACAACATTACGACGAGGGTGACTTTGATGTTCTCATCATACACAGACAACACGGATTGTTCACATTAGAAATTAAAAGTGTGGGAGCGAACTTCAGTCAGCTGAAGATGACGGAGCAACAGGAGGATGACGTGGTGATGAAGAAAGTTAAAGAGGCTGTAAAACAGTTAAGAAAGTCGGACGCTGTATTAAAGCATTTGACTTCAGACTTGATGGACAATAATATCACTAAAATTCTTGCAATGCCAAACATCAGTTCTACTCAGTTACAGCGAGCAATTAGCAGGAATCCATCTGATGGTCAGGTAAGATTTTACAATAGTAAGAAATTGAAGAAATGAGTGATTAAATTAAATTGAAAGATCTATTCTATAATTAATACTGCCTCTTATCCTCGCTATTTATTGATCATTAGGGAAATGTAAAGTAATAAATAATAATAAATGCCGTGAAGTGTGTATTTGAAACTATTTATTACCCTTGAAGCCACTAACTATTATTAATCGTCTTATACAGTAAACTATTTATTACCCTTGAAGCCAATATCTACTATTAATCGTCTTATACAGTAAACTATTTATTAACATTGAAACCAATAACTACTATTAATCGTCTTATACAGTAAACAACTTACCACCTTGCATGTCTTTACTTAGCAGTCTCTCGGAATAGAACACTTCAAAGTTAGAGAGCAATAGATGAAAGACCTAAAAATTGCCATGAAATCTATTTATGTGTATGTGACGGATTCTGACCAAATTCTGTGTCATGAACCTTTGGCCCAGTTCTGCAAATTCAAAATTGAATTTGAATGAAGTTCCTTTGTTAGGGCATTTCCCGACATACACCAGTATTCAAAAATAACAGAGAGTTCATTCTACGTTATGTAAGTTTTAGACAATGGTCGACTGTAGGTCGAATCCACAAGTGTCACCTCGTGACCAGTCACGTGATGCATTCGTACATTTTGATAATTACACCGACACGCAGTAAAATTCTTCACTCCCGATGCAGACCGGCCAACACACACACACACGTTAGCCGCCGAATATTGCTGAGTTACAAGGAGCATGAGAACCCGTTGTCTTTGATGTAAAGTCTACTATAAGAAGAGCGGGTTTCGACTTTCGACTTTCGACATTCTACTTCTATTTCTACGTCTACCTTCGTTTCTATGTTGGTACATGTTCCTTATTTAACTTTGGTCGGACTGCTGTTACAAGTACCGCCCAGCCATTGTTGATGATATTTCGTCCAAGTACACCTTTAGTGTAGCGATCGAGAGACGATGGGCTACTGAAGCTATTGACAAGTACCAACGAATATCTTGTTTGATATGTGGAAAGGACCAGGAGTGGCTGCGAACCACGCGTATATCAAGTTTCCATTGAGCCAGATAAGTGCCGCTCAGTGCACCCGAATTCGAAACTATATTGTGCAAAACTTTCTCGTACCATTGAACTCTAACGTATTGCGTAATCGCACTGATATATTGCATTAGATTTAAATCCGAAGCTGTGTCTTCATAATCTATTGTTATTGTTAAATGTTAGTTATTAAATTCTTTTATTTGTTAAGACCTCTTTCGTAGTGATTTTTATTCATTATATAGACCTAATCGTGGTTTGGATGGGGGTTAATTGAGCTAAATGTAACATTCTGAATGCATAATTATTAAGAGAGTTTTAACGGTTTCCAAGCCGGCTATTGTACACAAATTTGTCTGTTCGAGAATCTGTATGTCTTTACTACATGACGCATTTTCGTAAGAACTGAAGGATGAATTTGAGCAACCAGTCTGTTTAGGATAACGAGGAGAAATTAATTTAAATTACTAAATTAAAATTCTATAAATTCCTAAGCAGGGTCTATAAATAAAAACTGGACATTTAACAGTGTATCCGGTGACGTCAGTCATTCACTAAGCGCCTTCTGTAAATTTTTGACGTCAGAATGACTGTTCTCTCATTATCATAATACATAGAATTACTCCATTCCGGAAGCATATACAATGGCATTTCGAAGTCTTAAGCAATAAACATTCACTATGGAAATGATTTCGGATTTCAAAATAGAGTGAGACGTTTTTGACCACATCCACTGTACTCTACTAACAAGCTCCTATGACGTGAGATCTCCCACCTCCAACACATTATTTCGCCATTATGTTCAGATATGTTCAAATGTCTGTGTGTGTGTGTGTGTGTGTGTGTGTGTGTGTGTGTGTGTGTGTGTGTGTGAAACATTAGAATATAAAATATATAATTAATTAAAAATATAATTAAGGTGTTAAATGAACATATATATAATATTTAGTTACAAAACAAAACCACATGCCTTCACTAGTAATATATACAGAGGATGATTTCTTTCTGTGTTGGTAACTGGTGATAAGGTCAGTAGTATGATTATACTTTATTAACATGGGGAGCCAAAATACATGTTGTCTCAGTGGTAAGCTTGCATTTACATGTCGAATGTTAGGTGAGTTTCTACAATCATCGTTTGCATGTAGTTGAGTAATCTGATTGCTCTATTAGAGTGAATATCTGGAAAATTTAGATATGTTTTCAGCCTGAGGATAAGGGTCAGCCATCCTAGAAGTTTGGTTTGCATTTAGCCTATTGTTAGCTGAGGGTGGGTGTGGGCTGCACAAGCCATTATGTGACAATGAGTTTTAAAGTATGCATTATGAATGAGGACGTTAAATTAAAGAAAGGTAATTGTTACAGCAGTAGTGAAAGTAGTTATTATAGTAGTCGTAGTAGTTATCATAGTATGTATAGTGGTTGTTGTTGTTGTCTTAGCAGTATTTATTATAATAGTAGTCTTTGTAATAGTAGTAATATTGATTTTTTTATGACTTACATTTTCTCTTGTTGTGAAATTTATTTCTGTCATTCGTATCACACACACACACACACACACACACACACACACACACACACACACAAATACACACATACAACACGCTCACTCACAAACATTTAAACACACATTCACTAACCTAAAAACAAAGTATGATCACATATTAAGTATTTAGGGAAAGGGGAGAAATTAATTTATCTAATTAAATTAAAGTTTCTGTAAAATTCCTAAGCAGGGTCTTTAAATAAATACTGGACATGTATCAAACACCAATAAACTTCCAACTGTGGACCCCTTACACCAACCGTAACCAGCAATATGAAAGGATGTTATGTCTAATATTTCAAAATAACAAGCCCACAGATTTACCAGCAATCATTGACTGCCTAATGGAAGTAACCAATATACTCTGTGACATCTACCCCGACACGCACAAAAAAGAAACCAACAACGTCGTATGGACGTTTCCAACAAAAAAACAAACAAAACAATGCCACACAGACACTGGAAGATGACAAAAAACAGGAAAGTACAGACTCCAACCACCACCACAGAGGAAAAAGGCATGCAAACCACAACAGACAGTCCAATCTAGGATAAAAACAAAATGGAGATCGAGGCTGCCATTGCTGACATGGCGAAAACACAAGTGGCCCCACCCCTCTTACCGCTGCCAAAATAACCTCCAAGATCTACAGCAATACCAATGTCGCGGGTGGGTGTTGTTGAGCCGCCTCCTCTCGCCTCCTCGATGGGTAATGGGGGGGGGGGTTCAGCTATCGCGACTTGCTGAGACCACACTGAATGACTTAAGTTGTTAAAAATAAATCACTCTCACATACAGATACCAACGATGTTCTTGTGGGGGGGGGGGGGGGAAATGTTTATTCTGCATGTGGGGCAAAGTGTGGAAATCAGCGTGTATGTATGCTTGCGGAATGAATGTATTGTGAGGGACAAACAGAATGAACAAACAAACAGCCGTACCAACACACTTTCACAACAGAGAGAGTAAAGAACCCAACTCTTGATGAAGAGTTAAAAAAAGAATTTATTCTAATAATAAAATGGGTTACTCTCTCGTACGGTGTTAGTCATTCATTCAGCAACATCCACTCAGCAACATTCATGGGATGGGGGACCAGAGCAATGTATATGATAAAATGAAATAAAATAAAAAAAGCAAAATTAATAATATGCCTGGCAGTGAAAACCGCAATACTCTAACAAATAGTATACAAAATTTACTACTACCAATCTGTGGGTAAAAGCCCACCACAAAGATAAACACAGAAAGTGGTGATGACCGCAAAAGTTACCACAATAAGTATAACACAAAATTATCTCAAACAATTTAAATGTCTGTAAAATGTTTAGGGTAAATACCCAATATCAATAATAAATGTTTATAGGAAAATGTTTATATTCCACTGAAATATTTGGGGTGTCAACCCAATCCACAATAATGTTCAATGTTTTCACGGAAAAAAATGTCTTTATAAAGAATTTGTTATTAGAGTTAATAGACTAAATAACTAAATAAACTAAACTAACTTACCTACCTAAATGAATGAATGCACCACTAAGTTAATTACGCTACTTACGGTTACTCACGAATAATGCTGTGCACTTGTCCATAAAGAAAGGTCCTGGGAATGCTAACTATATAAATGCCAACACACTGGCCATAAATGAAGTCCAGAAAATGAATATCAGCTTTCCTCTCACAGGAACAGGAAATGTCAATAATGTTCCTCAGTGAAAACCGGGAACAAAAATAACGATGTTCTCCCCCCTGGACAGGGATGGGGGTAAAATAGCACGAACGCAGGTTGATGAACCCGGTTATCTCTCTTTCACGTTGATAAACGCAGAAAGTACCACTCGCTGAAAAGCGATGAAGTTAAAGGTGGTTGATGAACCAATGAGTGTGAATAAAGAATGCCCCTTCCAGACTTGTCCCAGGATCCCCAGCCTGTAACACGATAGCAGCCCTGGTTCCTGCTGACAATCTAGGGAGGGTGCCCGACGTATGGCTGGGTGGGTAGAAGCTGGCTGGTCCTGACCCACGCAAACACTGCCAAGTCTTGCCAACAAAGGGTGAGCACTCTTCCAGTCCTATTTTGCTAACTACGAAAAATTAGACAAAATGGACGGCGCCAGAACGTGACGATAAAAACGTCTAAACTCTCTGATGTTGCTCTGCGCGCAATTGCTCAACACTCTGTCGAAAAAGTCCCTGCAGTTTCCTTTTGTAAAACCTAACTCTTCCACGGCCTTCTAGAAATATCAGGCACGTGAAATAATGGACGCCTATTGTTATTAGGTGCATTCATTTAGTGGTGCATTGGCTAAAATAATCCCTAGTTAAATTTCTATTTAATGAACATTTAATAATTTAATATACTATCTACTTATCATTAAAATAATTATCTAACCCTAACATAAGTAAACAAATAAACAAATCAAATAAAAATGTTATAAATAAGAAATAAGTAGTCGTGCTCACAAACTGACTGACAATGCATGCATCACGCCACTCGCTCAATAATATATGAAAACAAAACGTAGACAAAACGTCACAGAGCAAAGGGAGGCAATAAGGTAAAATTAAAAATAATTTTTTTATGATTACTCTCCCCTTTTTCCGTGACAACCAACAACACCTACAACAACCAGAGCAGAAAACCACAATGGACAAACAACACAACAGAACACCAACGCCAAAAGACAACGCCCACCACCACACATAAGAAGACAACAACAGCAAGATCAGCAACAACGACAGGAACCACGACCACCACAACAGCAAGAACAAAAAACAACCACCGCCAACAACAATGGCGATGACATAGAGAGCAGCAGCAGTACATGCAATGGGGATATTTCAACCACCCCATTACCTACATGATACAATTGCTGTTGGATCACCTCTACTGGCCACCAGCGCCGAAATTCACACATCCCAATGGACACTGGGGACACCATCAACGCCAGCAGCAACAAAAACAACGACAACATTGACAGTGAGGAGAACAGGGGGTTGAACATCGTGGTGCAAGTACACATTAGGTAAAGACTTGATGTGTTTCTAGCCTGGGCTCTGTAAAACACACATACCCTGCCATCACAACAATAATGGCAACAACTACAATGGCGACTTATCCATGGACCTCTGGACTAAAGGCTACCTCCACCAACCAGACACACCACATGCAAAAAGAACACTCCAACGACACAAGCTCCAAACGTCTATCACCAACTCTGTGTACAAGCACCAACCAGCCTCAGCCTCCAACATCAGCGCCAGTGCTCCCTGAATACTTGTGAGGGGAGCATGTCCCAGTGGAGCACCTCAGATCAGAGAACATATGAAGATGAAATGACCCATGAAAGCTCCAGTGATGATGCTAAAAATTTGCTAGCATAGCCACCACCACAAAATCAATTACACTGATTAAGATCGCAGAGGCCCGTGTGACAGTTTTCATGGAAAGAGGCAAGAAGAGGTATGTTTGAGATAGGAAATGACTTGTTGTAAAAACGTTCCAACATTTGTTTTAATTCCATTTTGAATTATGTTTTATTCTCGTAAACGTTATAATGATTTGAAACTTTGTAATTTTATTCTCGTTTTTTAAAGAGTCAGATAAATAAATGTAAAAGAATTTTAAATGAGAAAACAGAATGAAAGTACATATTTAGGACTTGTAGAAATACGAACTGATGCACGCAGATTAATTCTTATTTTGTAGCTTCAAAAGCTATTTAATATTAAATGTGCTATGTTCGATGTTCAACGTGCTACGTTCGATGTTCGATTTCTACATTGATTTCCTTCGTTGGTTTGGCACCTGCCTGTCTGCTTCTAAGTCCAGTTGATCTGAGGAAAATAACCAGAAGGGTGATGAGCAGTAGAATTCTTGTCGAGACCATGAACCAGATTTTTTTAGAAGTACAGAGCAACGTGAGAGGTGCTGTGACATAATGTGGATGTTGTGACAATTGAGTATTTCCTAAACCAGGAAGGTGTGTACTATATAAATTTGCACCAGTGGCGGAAATTCACTTGTGTCTGGTGGTACTTGCTCATGGGAAATTGGGTCTGTTGAAGAAGTGCTGGAAAGTTATGAGGAGAGTGACAGTGCATTAATTAGATTGAACTCTGCCAAGTAGTGAGTGAAACACAGAAGAGTGGAACTATAAGCGTAGCGCTTGTTGTAACATCAAATTGTACCAGGACTGTAAACAGGACTATGTGCATAATATTATATGCATTGTGAAATCATTCAGTGAGTGTGTAAAGGAACTGTGATTTTTGTATTGTGTTTTCTATTTGAACTGTGTTATTCGAGAATATGTTTATGTGATGGTATGCATAATTGTTACCAGGCATGACCATCGTAACAAGACTTTATTGAACAGAAGCCACTGCTCACAAGCTTTGTTTAGGTGAATCGTATTTATGAATGTTCATGTAGTCTGTACATGTTTCTTTGATTATGTGAATTCTTAATCTATTTCTGATTCTTCTTATAATCGTTCATATTGACTGAAACTGTAATGATATCTATTTTGAATAAATGAAACTCCTAGAATTTGTTGTAAACTAAATTAGAGATTGAACTGATAATATATGTTGACATAAATTCCTAGTAATTGTTCTATGGGATTAGAATGTAATGTTTTCCTAATTAATGAGCTTGATTGTAATAAGCATTTGGGAGATTTCTAATCTCTGAATATTTTGCCTTGTCTGGATTTTTCAGAACATTAATTGTACATATATTTAATTGTATTTATTTTTCTTTAATAAATTATTTGAATTTTATCTATCCGCACTGTCATTATAGAAGAGGAGTACATGTGTAATGTGACAGGTGGGGGCTGCCAAATGACGTAATTGAAGATCGATAAGACTGTCTAACACGTGTTTTAGGATAGATCCTGTTGCCGACTTGAGAGCTTTGGGGGGAGGGGGCTGGAATAAATATGAAGTGAATGACGAGATAGTTCAGTTAAGGTATGTTATTCTAGACAAGTAACACTTGAGGGGGGGGGGAGAATTAATTAGTTAACAGACTTTCAAGGGTATGACAGTCGCTCTAGTGACCACAATTGACATAGACCCCGTCGGGTGATTACGAGAAGAATTATTATTTATGAATTATTTATTAATATAATATCACACAGATAATAATTAAGCAATTAACAGACAAGAACCTTGCCACAATGTGTATGCATTATTGCAGAGAAGAAAATTATATCAGGTATATCCCATTCCCCTTGTTTCATATACTCCTGCAAAACGAAGCTTTTGAGAAAAAAGCATTTTGCAGTCGACACTTTATAGATTTCTGAATATTATTGTAGACGACTATTTGATTAAGAATGGGTGGCTTGTGTCAGTAAGAGTACACAGTTATAAAGAAAGCTGTAATTTCTAAAGTTAATAATCTCATTCTCATATACTCTTGCTTTTCACGAAGCAGTGTAAATAATCACATTCTTTACTATAATCTCTATTTTTTCAGCCAAACGTTTTAACAGATGTCTATTTGCTACATGTCCAGTATTTATTTAGAGACCCTGCTTAGGAATTTTACAGAAACCTTAATTTAATTAGATAAATTAATTTCTCCCCTTTCCCTAAACAGACTGGTTGCTCAAATTATCTTTCGTCTCATATGAAAATGCACCTTTGTAGTACAGACAAACAGATTCACGAACAGACAACTTGTGTACAATAGCCGGTTTGGAAACCGTTAACACTCTCTTAAATCCTTATGCATTCAAAGGTTCATTTAGCTCAGTCGATCCCCCATCCAAACCACGAATTAGGTCTATATGCATAAAAATTCACTACAAAAGAGGTATTAACAAATAAAGAATTTAATAGTTAATTTTTAACAATAACAATCAATTATGAAGACACAGCTTCAGATCTAAACTAAGGCAAAGTTTCAGTTCGCTTGACTATTACTGTTTTAGAGTTTATTTTTGCCAGCACTTTCGATTGATTCAGAATTCGGTCTTAGTCTTAGTCATCTTTCTCAATAGTCTTGATGTACACGCTGTTACGTTTCCAGTATTTATTTAGAGACCCTGCTTAGGAAATTATAGAACTTTAATTTACTATTTAAATTAATTCCCTCTCGTTTAACCTAAACAGACTGGTTGCTCAAATCATCATTCGACTAAATTAAAAATGCATCTTTGTAGTCTAGATCACAGATTTACGAAACTGATAATTTGCGTACATTAGCTAGATTGGAAATCGTTAAAAACTCTCTTAGATTCATATGCATTCATTACGTCATTCGTTTAGCTCAAACAGCCCCCATCCAATCCCTTCGTTTTGGTCTATATGCATACAAATTACTACAAAAAGAAGTTCTTAACAAAATGAAATAAGATTTAATAAGTTTAACAATTAACAGCAACGATTAATCACGAGCACGACGTCTATGATTCAACACAGAGATTCTCTCTTATTCTACCGTCTTTGTTATTTGTTTTAACGAGAATTATCTTGCCAAATAGTCACTTGATCCTGGACCCTAGTAGATATACTTAACTACACTCTTGGTCGCATGTGGGGTTCAACTGGTTAGAACTTGTCCACATCACTTTGGCTCATCGTCAGTACTGCATAGCATAACAGTCAATCGCCCACTCAATTACTGCATCGCTAATGTACTTGCGACGAATCGTTAACCGTAGTTAACACGAAGTACTTCTGCATAGTTCACGTATGGGTCATGAAGACACCCGAGTCGGCGTACGACTCAAGAAGTACGAAGGTAGAGAGGAAGGACATAAGAACCCGGCTGAAACAAAGGATTTGGGCTCTGTAACTATTTGCGTCTATATTCGCAAAACCCAAGCACATGTTTCTTTGTTTAAAGGTTCTGAATTTAGAATCTTTGACTATCGTGTCGTTTACAATTCAAATATGGTTATATTTAAATATACATTGTGGTTCACGTGTGTGTTACATATAACGTTACACGAACGTATGAATTCTCAAATATTTACAGCATTAAAAATTGGAATTCACACAAAGGATTAATTCAAAATGAAGCATGAATGCTTTACAATTTTACACGAAAAATTATATGCAAGAACAATTTGAATTACAAAGAAGAATTCACCACGTGCACAGACATTCTGGCGGCACTAGGGAATTTAAGATTTATATAAATTAAAGATAAGAAAAAGTTACAATAATTTATATACAATAACTTTTAGATTTGTCCTTTTACATCGAAACAAGTGCTTTGGCTAAATTAGCAATAAGCTGCACAAAATACATACATCAATTCAATTACAAAATACAATCAACAAATGCAATAAATATTGTAAGAAGTAGACGTGTTATTGTTACCTCTTAAAAGTAGATTTACTGCTCTAGCGCGGGTTCTTTCTTCGACTCTCTTACGACTCTGGTATGGCGGCGGGACGGAGCTAATGTTATAGCTGTCTTGTGCGTCTGCCGGTCTGGGAGTGAGTGAATATTTTGGCGCGTATGATCGTATTTTATGAAACTGCATTGAACGCATCACGTGACCGCTCACGTGGTATGTTTGATCTCGAAGGTGCTGGACAATGGCCTAAAGTTATGCAACAATCTGACCTTGCTAGATACTGATGTATCACGGGTGAATTTCAACAAAGGTCCTTTCAAAATTTTAATTTTGAAAACAAGCAATTGGGTCACGAGGCCATGACACAGAATTTGTCACCACTCGTCACACACGCAGTCTAAAGATAGTTCGATCCTTCCACGTATCAAGCGATGCTTGCATAGTACGGTCGTAGTTTACAGCAACCTGGTCGTCTCCCGACTTGTCACACTGACGAACCGTCATAGCATAGCGTCAACAATGATGGCGACACGGAATTGTACGTCGTTCACCAATCAGGCATCCAAACAATACGTAAACGTATTATAAGGCAGAGGAGAAGAAGAAACCAAAGCCCGATCTGAAAGTTAGCGTGGTTCTATAAGTGATTTGCGGTTCCATTCGCAAACCAACCAAGCATGTGTGACTGATACAATGCGCTTAGTTTTAAATCTTCGACTATCGTGTCTTTTACAATATTTTTATATTCATAAAAGATACAATATAATTCACATGTGTGTTATTTTTAACATTACATGAACGTATGAATTTCTAATCATTTACTTCGTCAAAAATGGAATTCATAGAAGGAGAACAAAATATAATTCAAATTAAGTATGAGTGCTTTACAATTAACAATGAAATTACACGCAAGAGAATCATTTGAATTACATAGAAATTCGCAACGTGCACAGACGTTTTCTGCGGCACAAGAGAATTAAGGTTTATACAAATTAAAGTTAAAAGGTTACAATTAATTTATATACAATGAAATCTTTAGGCTTTATTCATTCTATCGAATCACGTATGCTTGGAGGGAATTATAATAATTTGCATAAATACATACATAAATTCATATACAAAAATCAAATAGTAAAATGCAATATCATTGTAAGAAGTAGACGTGTTACCTTCTTAAAGTAGACTTCACTGTACAAGACTCGGGATCCTATGTTCCTTGTGACTCAGCAAGATTTCGGCGACTAGGCAAGATGCTCGTGTGTATGTCGGCCGGTCTGGGGTGGCGAGTAAAGAATATTACCGCGTCAGGAGTATTTATTGTAGTGCACGAATGTATCACGTGACTAGAACTTTCTCGACTGTCGTCTAAAGTTACATAACAAGGGATGAACTCACTATTGTTTTTTTTCCTCATGCGGTGCATGACGGTAGGGTTCAAACAAAGGAATTCAATTCGAATATGATATTCGAGTTTCGGATGTGGGTCATAAGTTCATGACAAGAATTCTGGTCAGAAGTCTGTCACACTATTTATAACTAAAGTATATAATAATTTTATCATCATTATCTTTGCGTGCATTAGCTGAAAATCTAGATTTCTTACTTATTATTTCTCCTGGTATTATTTTTCGGTTTATTAAATATGTGTGGCTTGTTCTATAATTATATTTCTTATTTTGTATTTATCATGGCATTATTTTTCGTTTTATTAAATAAGTGTGACTTGTTCTATAATTATATTTCCCCCATCTCATGCAGGAATTGAGTCGGTGTCTTTGTGTCCGCAGTGTTGCTGATGCCTTAAAGATATGTCTGCTCTCAGACCAACTCTCAGACTTACGGACGGCTTCAGACATCAATCACATCGGCTTTAAAAATTTGGGCGTGTGGTGGCAGCAGCTAGTCAAGATGTCTGGAGCCCAGCCATCAATAACAAAGACAGTGTATGAGCACTTGGTGGCCAGGTAGATAGTGAAGGAAGAAAATTACCTGTCATCAATCTCTGTTTATCTAAGTTTTTTTTTTTATTTTCTTTTTGATATCGTTAAGGAACTTTTAGTATTTTCTTATTTAATGAATTAACGTCTATCTATTTCAATTCTGAAACCTATCTATAAACACTCACAATTAACGTCTTTCTATCCCATTTCCGACTACCTATCTATAAATACTCATATTTATAATCTTTATTCACTGTAATGATCACGTGGTGTGCACTAAGTCAAACATGTTATTCGTCTTGTGCCTAATTACTATCACAATACTTCAGTTAACTATTACCCTTAATTCAACGAAATATTAAATAAAAAATTCATTTTAGAATCAGAAATGGAAATGAACATTTGGACTTCAAGGTTAGTGTAATCTATAAGAGATCCAGTCATCGTCTCCTTTCTATTTGAGATTAAATTTAAACTGTCGTTAATACACATTTCACTATTCACCGATACAGGTTCTGTGGTCCAGCGACTACAGTTGAAGTCCACTGTGTTACAGCTCCAAGCCTGTACATAAGAATTCTTGGGGAGGCGGTGTCTGCAACTGGAGAGACAATGACCAGGCTCGTGTTATTTCCACAGCAAGTAGAACTTTTGAATCGGTCACCACCCCGGGTATTTGTTATCGGCCCACCTGGGACAGGTAAAACCATTGTCTTGATTATTCAGGGGCTGACCTGGATTCAGCTCGGACACGACGTCCATGTTGTCAGTACTTGGTCTATAAGCCTTGCAGCGACGATTGCCATCGAACATCAACTTAAGGAAACCATGAAGACGACAACAGTCAGGACACGTGTACACCTACATCAGTTTGACTTTCAGAAAGATGGAGAAGTGGAGACCGCAGTCAGACGTCTGAAATCTCTGAGTGAAGCGAGACAACTGTGTATGATTACAGACGAGGCCATTCATGATGTTTACAGGTTTGTTATACAGTGTGTTAACTTAAGACACTTACAAACACAATGCTCTGTATCTAACGGTCTTATCTCACTAAAGACTAAGCGTTAACTGATAAACAATTTCGCCAGTAAATGTATTTGTTGAATTGCATGTACATTGCTGAATAGACAGAAAAGAATCAAATGTTGAGCAATTAAACAAACAGCTGTGAATGAAGTAAAGAAAGTAACTGGCGACGTTGTAAATGACGTCACAAAACAAAGGTGACATAAAGTAAACGTCATTACGTCATAATTGACTGACGTCAACACACTGACATAACGTCTTCTTCTGTTCATTCTGTAGTGACAGGAAACCCTTCACGGAGTTTTGTAATCAACTCATTGTACAAGTACCTGGGGTGTACCTGTGGAGTGCATCAGTGCATCATGAAGCCAGGCCTTTATGTCTGGAAGAGGTCAAGCTGACAACACCTCTAAGGTCACCACCAGTCGTCGTCAGGGAGGTGATGGAGGCAGGAGAAATAAAGTTTAACCAAGTCCATGACTATACGGTCAGTGACGTCCCTGTTCCAACAGACGGCCCGGCGGTCATACGATTCACACACCGTGACGGTCATTCAGGTCACACAGAGAGAAGGACACATGACTGTGTAGAGTGTGGACTTCAAGTCGCCTGTGTCCTGGCAAAACTCAACGTCGGCCGGACAGGTATAGGAGTGGTGTGTTTGACACAGTGACTGAGTGAAACAATACAAATACATGCGGGTGAATGGAGGAATAAATGGACGGGTGGATGAATAGATGGGTAGATGAAGGAATGACCGTGTGAAGGAATAAATAGACAGGTAGATGAACGGATACATAAATCAAAATATTTTTCATCAAATGTCAGGTAACAGTAACGGCCCTCCACCTCTGCAATACCGCGACGTCCTGGTGTTGTGTAACGGCTACCCGACTGATGACCGGGTGGACATTACCGACCATGTGATTACAACGGCTAGCGGTCTGGTCCAGGGTCTGCGTGCATGTCAAGTGCCTGTGCGCGTGGTGGAGAAAGGTGATGAAGCCGCTATTCGTGACACGGCGCTTGGTGTCGGTGATCTGGTGACGGTAGCGGACTGTCGTGATGTTCATGGTCTTGAGAGAAAGGTGGTCGTTGTGGAGTATAGAGAGTTTGTCCGGTCACAAAGACTTCACGCCATGTCACGCTGTACGTCACAACTTGTATTGATTGACTGTGGACCTTTCTGATGTTTTGACTTTAACGATGATTGCGTCAACTCTGATGAGAATAATGATAACCGATAAACGCTTCATAACGTACATATCCATCACTTAACCGATTGGAGTAACAGTCCGGAACATCATGATCACTACAACGACACTGATGATGAAAACCAGAAATTATAAACTACATTATGTAATAAAAAACGTGCAGTGTGTCATTGTACTATCAGTGTGTTATCTACGTGTAGTGGTGTCTGTAACATCGCCATTGTCGTCTTCATTATCCTCAATTTCTCTTTGTGTTATTTTATCTTCTTACTCGTTAAAGTTAACAAAGAAATGTCCTGTTATCATGACATCATACTTATGAGGTAAACGTCGAAGTAATGAATTCAAGGCCAAATTATACTTGACCTCCTCACCCGTAATTACTGTATTGTTATGTTTAGCCTTTTTGTGGACTGCACCCTATTCATATCCGATATTTTGGATACCTGTTCCATGAGAGCGATGTTATCACCTGCATGGATGCGTGCACTGTATTCACAGTCGGAAGGAACCTCGCATCTAGTATGTAATACTTCGAACAATAGCCAATAGTAGGTCATGTCCAAGCCTGATGCTTGACCGATAGGTTTCCCACCATAAAATCATATGCACTTTTATATACCATGGACCAGCGCCAATGAGCATTCACGAGGAAAGAGCCTGATAAGCTTATCGAGGCATTGCATTGTTCCGTGAATCATCAAGAACCTTTTGTGCTAAGAAGAGGTACCGTGGTACTACTACTAGGCAAGGTAAGTAACACATCGATTTCTTAAGATATTTGTTTTGTATTTAATTATGAATATCGTTATGTGAATTTGCATATATATCGTTGCTGAAATTGTATTTATTGCTATTTCTCCTGACATGTGGCTTGATGATAGATCGGCTAGATTAGAGGTATGTGCACTTCTCTTTGATTACTAAATTGTGGAATGATAATTTCATAAAGGATAAGGAACGCTAAATTTATTATTTTGAAAAGCTATGATAACTGAACTGTAATTATAGAACGCTTGTGCGTGTTCATGTAAATTTTGCGTAACAATATAATTCACTTGCGTGTGTAATGTTTGTATTAATTGTAAAATGCATGTGTGTGATTTTGAATTGTATTTTTATATTTACTTTCCATTGTAAAATATAATTGTCTTCATTGGAATGATTTAATCTCTTGCGTGTATCAAGTTGCATGTAATTGTAACATGCATGAGCGTCACTTTGGAATATGTCTTTAGTATTATATTTTTCTATTGATGTAAAGATACAGTAAAGGTCGATTGTAAATAGGCTACGCTATTGTCTATGCCACATGTACGGATCTGTGAATCTGTAAGGATTTTCGCTCATGGAAAAACATTATATTTTCAGAGCAGGTGTTTTGTTCCTTGTTGGAACCACATTCGTAAACTGTCCAGAGTTCTTACCTGAACTTCGAGGAAATTCTACGAGAGCCTTGTACATGTCTGATGTGCTGAGGCTTACTGGACACTGATTTTACAACTGCAGGTTGGGAATAGATGATTAATGAAATCAAGATGCCGCCAAATCCGAATATCGAACAATGTACTATTGGGGATATGTGAGCGCTGCCGTAATTGATGGACGATGATAAAGATAAGTGAGGTTCAATAAACACTGACATTTGCGATCCATGTGAGATAGACATTAAGTATTTTAAGACCTTCTATCAGGAATTGATATATAGAATTACCTTTATTAATTGTTACTTTTTATTAAATCTTTTATTGTTCTCTAATTACAGTAGTTGGCTAATTATTGCGAGAAAAAAGACCAAATAAGGACTGGGTTGGTGTCTGATGAGTCAAGAATGAGATATTTGAATGCATAATTAGTTGTAATTGGATAACATACCCAGTTCGTGCTTTATTACACAGGTTAACTGTCACTAAATTTGTTGTCTGAAACTACAAGATTTAAATTTATAGAGAATGAAGGGTGGACCTAGGCAACCAGTCTGTTGTCAGCATAGGTAGGTGTTCGAATTAAATTAATCTAAATCCTCATTCTGAGACAGGGTCTATAAATAAATACTGGAACGTAACAGTCGACATGACGTCATTCAGTGCAAGTGTCTGAAATCTTTCAATACATTTCTTTCTTTCTATTTTTACTTTCATTTTCTTTCATGTTGTCTTCTGTTTTCCCTCCCACCCTCTTTTATGTTACATTGCTTCTCTGCACTGGTCAGGACAATTGTATTTTATATTAACAATATATAAATAATGTTCCCATATCTTACACATACAATACATAAATACTACTCCCATATTTTACTCATACAATACATAAACACAAACTGAACTCACTCAACACAGAAGACCCAAATACAATACCTCAGTACAATCAATCCCGCAAGCATTGACCTAACCTTACTCAAACACCCTCCAAAATACAGTAACCCACTCTTAGCCAAACAAAAAGCACTAGAACATAAGCAAAACTTATCCCAATCACTACCACATACATACGGATGGATCCAAAAGTCAAACAGAAACAGGAGCAGCAACACACGCAACCACTAGCACACACGCACATGCACTAGCACACACACATTCAAACTGAACCAAAAACACTCAATCCTAACAGCAGAATTAAAGATTCACAAGAAGTAATTTGGTTAATATTTTTAATAGGTAATATTTCATTTTTATGATTTGTTTCTTGTATTGCTGACGGTAAATGCAATTCAAAACTCAACTGATTCCTGAATGTATTCAATTATGTAAAAGGGAACATTGCATTGCTTAGAAGGCAGAAACGTGTAAAATTCAGAAGAGAAACTCAATAATATTTTTTATCTATGAAACGGGGCAAATGATTAATTTATTCACTTACCTGAAACAGTCGTAAAGGTGAGAAAAGGCAGTATTCTAATTGAACAGTCTCAGAAAACTGTTGATGTCTAAGTTCAAAAGAAGAGTATTTTGGGAGATATATCCTCAGTGAAACACCGTTTAGTAATGTTGCAGTGGTACGGAATACAGTCAGTCATAAGGCCCTTGTCATTACCGACTGATTTAAATTGTCATTTGTCAATACGGAATACATTCAGTCATATGGCCCTTCTCATTACTGACTGATTTCGTTGTCATTTGTCAATAAATTCTGAAATATTTAAGTCTCAAGCCCGGCGTGTTTCAAAATGTTACCTCTGTGCTATACATCCAGTTAGAGCTTATTGACGTAGAAAACAAATTAGCATGTTATCGGAATAAGGAAAAAAATAGAAATAAGAAAAAGATCGTTGATTTTTGTAAAGCGCTCAAAGTCTGTAAGCAGCAACACAAGTTTTTGAAAGAATCACTTGTTTATCTGGTTCAGGTCAAAAATTGTGTAAGTGTGTCATTCCTCTTTCTCACCAAACAAACGTATGGCACGTGCTGAAGAAGATAAGAGTGGGTCGTTGTCACAGGAAATGAGGGACCGAAATTATATTTTATTTCATTTTAAAAAACCGCTAACAAAACTAATTGAAGTAATCCGAGTTTTGTTATTTTTCGTATGTAGCATGAAACTCCAGTAACGGTCACCTAAGATCTCTTTAGTAGACAGACGTTCGTGACGCAGTGTGTGTCAATTATCATATTGAATATATATATTAGTTTATGAAGAATATGTATATTAAATAAATTGGGACAACTGCGCACTACAGTCACGTGTTGTTGACGAGAGAAATGGCCAGTGCGCATTAGAATTGACTACAGAAAAGCGTGCGTCACGATTACCACTATATATCCAAGGCAAAAATCATGTCACAGGACATAGCTTCTGGAAGTTTTGGAAACCTTCAGTGGAAGCTATATAAGAGGCAAAATGAAGATTTTATTCTCAATGTTGAAAACGTCGATTCGTCTGAAGCCAGTCTAACTTCACGTATGAATTATCTCATGTACAGAGATTTCATAAAGGAAAGCTGCAATAATCTCTTTCCATCCGTTTTCCATCCATCTGATGCCATATATTGAGTAACGAGGCAAAATTACTCAGTATAATTTTTGGCAAAGTGGAAAGTTCGCTGTCAAGAAAAACCCGATGCATGCGACGCTGGTTGTATGCAGTTAACGACACGAGGGACCAACTTGTTCTCCCCCCTGTCTGAGTTCGTTTGGCAGTCTATCCCGCAAATTGAGAGGCTAGCGCCGGAGACAGATATCCGGATTTCTACACTCAATGTGATGCGACGACACATCCCACTGGACGACTCCACCCGATAATGCTAAACGTCGTTGGGCTGTCCGTTTCCACGACAACCGATACAACGATAATTATCGAGGCTGACAACAGTCAGCTAAATTTCAGATTTCTCCCCAGTGATAATCTGAAAGTGGTGCCTAGATTCTGCAGAATCTTCACCTGTAATGCGACGCCTCAATTGCGTCCTGTCTTCACTTTGAAGTGCCTCTTATAAGTGACGTGTGAGATTACGTCATCTCCTTGGAACTCTGACATTAATAGTGAGTAATAATTAGCACGGCTAACGCGCACCTACTTAACTCTAGAACTCTAAGAAAATGAACACTATTATATCGTTTGCAAAATAAGAACTCTAATGTTAAAAGTAATGCTTATTTTACATGTGAACTATTGTTAAAGCGGCCCCATTTGCCGCATAAGAATTGTATAATTAATCTTTATTTTATATTTTGAATTTCATCATTTTCATCTCCCCTTATTTCCCAAAGAGTGTATGACATTGGAAAGTTGAATGAATGATTAATCACTGTGCGAAAGAGTAGTGCCCCTTTTAAAACGGGAAATAAATAACCTGATTTAAACATCTTTCAACTCTCTTGTTATTCATAGTTTTTGAGAGGGACGAAAGAATTTGTACTACTGTTTTGCACCGTTCGTCTGTTCGTCCATTTATTCACATCTATGATACACACTCACAACACACACCGCCAATAAAACGTTCCTTGGCATGACATTAATAAATTGGGCCCCACCCAAACATCAATGGTGTATGTCATGTGTGTCTATGTAACAACTTGACGCGACGTAGTATTGGCACACGTCACGGGCTTTTCTTGGAGGTGCACCGGAGCAGGCTAAAAATAGACTTCACCCCTTGCATCTCTAACTTCTGCTCGGGTCGGCTTGTAACGAGCCATCCCGTTTCGTGACAGTCGTATAATTCAATGACATGGGAAAATACAGAAATGAATAACATCTATTCATGATGCTTGAAACATTAAACCATCTCGAGTCTGTATGCGTCTATGTCAAGGTCAGTCTTCAACATCCGTGTGAACTTGGTTTAGGGAGTGTATTTACTTTAAGGTGTTCTTGAAAACAAATTAGTGAGTGTGCGTTATTATGTGTATGTGATGGGGAGAGAGAGAGAAAGAGAGAGAGGAAGGGGGGCAGAGAGAAATGGATAATAGATTAATAGATAGATCAATAAATGAATAAACAATTAGATAGACACACATATAGATAGATAGATAGATAGATAAACAGAGATAGATAGATAGATAGATTTCCATGAAACCACATTTAGGCACTAACTCAATAGTATTTTTGTAACACAACCACGCGCTTTTTCTTCATTTATTACAGTTAATTCCATGTAATTCCCTCCTCTCATTGTAGTCACTGATTTCTTCATTTATTATTATTAATTCCATGTAATTCCCTTCTCTCATTGTAGTCACTGATTTTTTCATTTATTATTATTAATTCCATGTAATTACCTCCTTACACTGTAGTCACTGATTTCTTCATTTATTACTGTTAATTCCATGTTCTTCCCACTTCACATTGTAGTCACTGATTTCTTCATTTATTATTATTAATTCATTGTAATTACCTACTCACATTGTAGTCACTGATTTCTTCATTTATTATTATTAATTCCATGTAATTACCTCCTTACACTGTAGTCACTGATTTCTTCATTTATTATTGTTAATTCCATGTAATTCCCTACTCACAAAGAACACTGATTCACTCCTATTCTTTTGAGAATACCCTTCGACGTATTAGTTTCCTCAAGCAAAACAACAATTAATCAATTTCCAGTAACGTATTTGTACCAGAAATTATTCAGTGTGGTCAGAATACATTGCTACCATACATCAATGGCATATAGTGTAGTCTTTTCACTTACACACTGCAGTAGATACTTCACGTGTCTACCACAATCATAGCAGTTTATGATCAGTAATCCAGGAGATTCAGATAATAAATTGAAAGACTGTGCTTTTTTCATTGGAAAATATAACCCGGTAGCAAATTTTAGTTTCTGTTTTATTACTATTTAACTACTTTCTCACATTCAAGTCTCATCTTACAGTTTCCAGCAACATTGCATATAAGCCCAATACACACATAAAGCATAATAGTTTATAAACAGTGTTTAGCATACTACATATACGCAGTATAGTTTAAAATGTGTAGAAATAATAGTCTAAACACGTAATGCATCTATCTCTACGTAAAATGCCAGTAGAACACAAAATTAGCAAAAAATCATGAAGTGCATTCTCTCTCAATCACTCAGTTAACTTGTCATTAAGCTAACGGCCATGACTGGACTTCTTGCCACAACAAATTCAAGTGATCACATAATATAATTCTCTACATCAAGCAAGCTTTCTTAACTCAGCCCATTGTCTGGTCTCGCTCATATAAAACTTAATCTTTGGAAAATAAAAATTACTCATCCATTTGGAATTAGTTTGCATTGAATCATCAATTTCTAGCATATTATCAACTCGAGTGTTTACTCCGAATCTGACATTTACAGGAATACGATCATAGGGAGTGCCCAATGCTGGATCAATTCAACAATTTATATAACAATTACTTCTAGAAATAGGGATAGGCACATTTCCTCCACCACATACCCCCAGATTCTTTTGAGAAGTTAATCATCCTGTTACTATCTACTAAATTAAGTCTAGAAATAGGGATAGGCAAATTTACTCCAACACAATCCCCCCCCCCCGCTCCTTTTGAGAAGTTAACCATCCTGCTAACATCTACTAGCATAATTCTAAAAATAGGGAATGGCATATTTACTCCACCACAATCCCCCCAGCTCCTTTTGAGAAGATAACCATCCTGCTAACATCTACTAACATAATTCTAGAAATAGGGAATGGCAAATTTCCTCCACCACATACCCTCACCTCCATTTTAGATGTTAACTCTATTAGGAGTAAATTTATAACACTTTTTTCTGGTGAAGCTTCCACTGTAATGTGAAAGAATTAATTATTCATTATTTAGAAGACCAAATTAAATTGTAGCTTAAAGACATACGCATAAATATTAATTAGACCATGTTATGTTTCCTCACTTAAAGAAAATCAGGACAATTTATCACAAAACATCACGATAATTCCCCTTGTTTTAAGTTAGAGAAATGACCCATTGTGTCTCTACTCTCAAAGAATGTAGACACAAATTATATGTAAATATCATTATCATTATTTGATCACCTTGTGATAGAAAAATGCAACATACACAATCATGTTACCATCATATAAATGAACGGTAAGATTATTCCTTACTCTCTAACCTTAGAGAAGATACAAACATGTTTAATAAAGATTTCACATTACAGAGTCATATGTGCTGGATCCTTATACTTCCAGTTCTAATAGACTGGATAAATAATTCGTCCCTTCATTGTTGGTGCCTTTGATGACTTCCAATGTATATCTATAGTAGCAATGACCACCTCATCAAACGCCCATTTGCCTTAGTTGAGTTAATTAAGTAGGCAATAGTTTGGTGATCTGCCTGAATGAAAAATTGCTTGTCATATATGTAGGCTTGGACTGGAATTTTTGGACTGTCCTGCCAATTCCAAAACATTCTTTATGTGAAATCGAAATATTATGTTCTGCTTCATTCAAAGTACTACGTGAGTAAGCTACTGGATAAAGAAAATCACCATGTTTTAACATCAGTAATGCACATAGCCTTTCATTACTAACATCTGTTCTGAGTTTGAAGTCTTCATTGAAATATGGCTAATGGAGGACAGGAGATTGTGAAAGGCAGTTTTTCAAATTAGCAAACTGGCTTCACACTCTTCACCCCAATCCACTCTCTCACTCCACTCTTGCCTTTCCTCATCAAATCAATGAGTGGTTTGGTGATGACACTGAACATGGGAAGGAATTTTCTATAGTAAACGGCCAACCATAAAGGTTTTATTATTATTTCTTTTGGAGATTGGTTCGCCATCTCTTCATGTTTTCTTACTTTTTATGCCACTGTCACACAGGACAAATTGTCCCACTGTTTGTCTGAAATAGTCAAGATTGAAATGTCCAAACAAACATTTGGTTGGCTGAGCAATAAGGTAACATACTTCAAATGCAGGAATAACTTTATGTAACTGGTGTGTACTTTCAAGTTATGGATAACACCCAAAGTGACATCCATGAAGATAGATTCCTATTTCATGTATTCGATGAGAAATCTCATCACTTCAGTGAAAAAAGATGGCGCTGTGAAAATGCTGAATGGCATTACCCACCTTTGCTATTGGCCATCATGTGTCCTGAATGCTAACATTGGCCCGTCTGTCTCATAGACTGAAATTGCCGAAAACATTTTATCAAATCTAAATTAGAAAAATATTTTGCACAATTGAAGCAAGGTCAAGGGTGTTTCTGGTTCAGTTATTTGTTCATGTAAAAGAAAATATTAACTTGTTCAGCTGTCTGTTGTCCACACAAAATCGGTGTGTCATCCTTCTTTTTATTAGAACAATACAATAGATATACAGGGACTCCACCTTCTCAGTCATACTGAAGGGCTTATGAGTAAAAACGTTGTAAGTTTTTCTTTTTATTATGCTTCATAACTGTTGAGCATCAGAGTTTGCGAGTTCCAGATTCCCTAAAATAACGTCAACACATTCATCATTTGTTAAACCCAGGTGTGGTATGGATTCGGCACTGGGTACAGGGGTAGCATCATCCTCTATTACAATAGTAGTGACCATGTTTTCCGGACATTCTTTATACACTATCATCAGATTAGCAAGAAACATTTTTGCTTTCGATCAGATATGAATTAAGAAATTGCACCTACTCAACTTCTCGACATCTTCATCGACATCTTCATCTTCAGTCCTTGTCATGATACATCTAGTTTGTTTCACTGCAGAAACAACAACAACAACACACACAGAGGCTTTACTGTTGCACTCTCAATAATTGATTAATCTCTTTCATTAAGTCGCTCATGAATTGAGTCCCTCTATCGGATAATATTTCTTATACATGAGAAAATGGTGAACAGCTCGTTTGCTACCAACACTAAACTAAAAGAACTAAGAGCAATACATCAGTGTATCGTGTAGCATAATCAATGATTGTGAGAAACCATATATGGTCTCAACCCGAGGAGGGCACAAATTGTTGGATTTTCACCTAGTGGAACTGGGCATTCCATCTTTCTATTCACTCACTTGTTCAGAAGGGAATCAAGAGACCATCCTTCCAGCAAAGCTCAGTAGCTTTGCCAGAATTAGACATGTATGATGATAAGAGCTTGGTCTTTTCTTTACATTCTCTTTACATTCTCTAGAGAATCATCTTTCAGTTGTGATGCCCTGAGCAGGACCTTTTCCACCTCAGGTTCATCCACAGTTTAACAGTCATCTGCCCTGTCATGACTGAGTCATGTATGACTTTCTCACAGATATGGGGGAATATTATTTATTTTTTCTCTGTCAGCATACTCTAAACGGATAACGAAACAGCCACACCAGTTTAAATATAACAAAAGGCTAACATAACTATTTTGTCAGCAATGTAAAATCTGAGTGTGGAAATGTTAGTTGAGAAAGAGATAAATTTTGTTGATAGTAGTTCGTGTCGGTGAATGGAAAAACGTGATTAATTTTTCGAGGAAATACGAATTTACCTCCCTGTTGTCAGGAATGTTAGGAATGCCAAAACAATAATTCGTGTCATGTATGCGGAACATGATAGACCACAAAGACATTAACTTACTCTGTGAGAAAACCCGGATCTGAGTTTTTCGAGATGCTAGTTGTTTTTTAAAAATCATTACTATAAAGTTTTTATAGTGGTATTGTTTAACATCAGATAGCTATTATTATTATGAAATTGTTTGTTGAAGCAGAATTTTGACTTATTTGAAAGTTGAGATTTATATTGTTATAGCTATGTGTGTCACTCTGTGTGCACAACCTTTTCTTTGCTATGACGAGTGTACTATTGCCAGATAGCGATGAATCACAGTGGTAAAGTATTTTTAAAAATAAAATAAAATTATGGGGTGCTCTGAGGTCAGTTATGTGCTGTGAATGTTGTATAGAAAACTGTCGAGAATAATATACGACTGCCAGACGACAAGGACAATGGAAAACTAAGGAGTATACATTGCACTATAATTGCCGGCCATCACAAAATCCGAAAAAAGAATATGTTAATTCTAAAATCGCTTCAAGAAATATTGTGCTCTTAGTTACTTACCGTATCGTAATTCATAAACACACTTACCTGAAAAAATTAAGACACCACAAACACACAAATCTAAACAGCAGAAATGTGCACTCTCAAGGAAATTTCAGAAGGTAAATGCAATTCAACACTGAACTGATGCCTGACTGTGTGCAATTATATATAAAGGAACATTTCTTAGAAAACAAAAAAAAATGTACATTGTCCAAATCAGGAAAGAAATTCAATAAGAACATTTTATCTATGAAACAGAGCAATTGATTAAAATACTCACTTACCTGAAACAGTCGTAAAGATGAGAAAAGGCAGCATTCTAAATGAACACTCTCGGGATGCAGTTAATATCTAAGATCAAACCAAGAATATTTTTGGAGAAATATCCTCACTGAAACACCGTTTAATAATGTCGTAGTAATACGGATTACAGTCAGACATAAGCCCTTGCTCATTACCAACTGATTTAATTGTCTTTTGTGAATAGAAGCTGAAATATTGAAGTCTCAAGACCGGTCTGTTTCAAAATTTTACCTCTGTGCTATAGAACCAGTTAGAGCGTTGAGACAGTGAACATACATGAACTATATATCAACAGTTTTAGTGACGTAGAAAACAAATTAGCATGTTATCTAAATAAAGAATGAAATAGAAAAAAATAGATCGTGGTTGTTTGCAAAGTGGTCAACGTATGTAAGAAGCAATTTCCGTTTCTGAAAATGCCACGTGTTTATCTGGTTCAAGTCCAAAAGTGTAAAGTGTGTTCTTCCTCTTTCTCACCAAGCAAACGTGTGGCACGTGCTGAAGAAGATAAGTGTGGGTCGTATAATTCAGTGACATGGGAAAATACAGAAGTGTACAGCAATTATTCTTGATGCTTGAAATATTAAATAATTCAAGAGTCAGTATGCGTCTGTGTCAAGGTCAGTCTTCTACATTCGTATGAATGTAGTTTAGGGAAGGAACTTACTTGAAAGTGCTATTGAATAAATGCGTGTATGCGCGTGTTTATGTGCATGTGATTAAAGGATGGGTGGAAATATTTCTCAAAACAATGTTTATAATTTACCAAACAAATACAGTGGATATAAATAAACTACCTCAATATTTGTAGTTTCACACACACACACACACACACACACACACACACACACACACACACACACACACACACACACACACACATACACACACATGCACACACACACACGTACTGTCATTATAAACACATGACACTATAATGTATGCATTCACACACACAGACACGTATGGATATAAATACAATTCACGAATAGTTATAGTTTTACAGTACGTGTACAATCACTGTAAGAACACTACAAAAATATTTATACTTTCCCAGACACACGTACAGTGAATATAAACACTAAAATCATTTATAGCTTCAAGCTCACAAGTAGTGTCATTATAAATACGACATCCATATTAACAGTTTCATGTACACAGGTACAGTAAATATAAACACACTACACCTATACTTATAGATTCAATCACACACGATCAGTGAATATAAACACCAACATTTATTCTTTCATACTTTGAAGTAGACCCAATAAAACATAACATTTCTAACGTATGAAGTTTAACAAAAGACATTTACCATAAATATAAAAGCATGACCCCAATATTTATAGTTTCATGCACAAATATTCAGTGAATATAAACACACTACACAAATATTTATAATTTATTTCGCACAGGTACATTTAATATAAACACAGTATACCGAATATCAAAAACGACACAACATTTATAGTTTAATACATAACAGTACACAGAATATAAAAAAAACACGACACAACATTTATAGTTTAATACATTCCAGTACATTGAATATAAAAAACCGACACAATATTTATAGTTTCATACAGAGGCGTACAGTAAATATAAACAAATGACCCATATTGTAAAAGAACAAGAGTTAACTGCACATATTTAAGAAATAGGTATCCTATTTATTCTACTAATATTTAATATTTATTATCTATATGCTGCATTTTTGTTTGTTAATGATGCTAATGTTTAATGTGTTTAGAAATGAAAACACAAGACACCAATATTTATGGTTTCATGTTCAGAAATATATTAAATGTAATCTGAATATACACACACGACACCAACATTTATATTTTAATGTGCACATGAACATTGAGTATAAACACACGACACCAACATTTATAGTTTCATGCACACAAGTTCAGTGAATATTTGTATACGACACCAACATTGGTATTTTCATGTACGTATGTATACACACATATGCATTCTTCTTGCGCAGACATTGAGGTGTGCTGTGATTTCTACTCACCATGTGTATATATTACAAAATAGTATTTACTCCATGACAAATAGTTCAAGAACAGCATTATCGCTTGAGTTTTTTTTTAAAGTGTGCTTTTAAGTCCTAGTCAGGTTAAGTAATATTAATTCTGACCTCTACATCTGTCTATAAGTGATGTCGTGACTGACCTCTAGAGCCATTTATAAGTGAACGCGTGACTCTTATTTCACCTCTGACCTCTATAGTATTCCATAAGTGACGTAAAGAACTCAATTTGAATATCAACTCGAGCATCTAGAAATGTCTATAAGTGTGTTCGTGGCTCTTATGTTAATATCAACTCGGACATCTAAGACCGACTAGATGTGAATGTCTTTTGGGTCTGTAATGAAAGCTGCAGGACATTTTAGTCTAGATGAATTAATTTATTTCTGAGAGAATTTATTTCACATTTACTAATCAAGATTGTACTTAAATTCTGAGATAAATTATTTCAAGTGAAGTAATAAAAATGTAATTTAATTCTGGGAAGTTATTTCATATGATTAAAATCAAGAGTGTAATTTTATTTAATTCAGAAAGAAGTTATATCACATGAACTAGGAAGTCCACATATGGAACAAAACTCGTGATGGTATGTAGCACTGTGAATTTCAAGGAAAAGAGAAAAAATTAAAATTATTTTGAGAAGAAAGGATAAGGCGAAATATAGGTAGTGTAGATCATTTCTGAGAAGTAGGTGAAAGGGGAAATAGAAGAAGAGTGTAGATTATTTCTAAGAAGTAGGGAAAAGGGGAAATATAGGAAGTGTAGACTGTAGATTATTTCTGAGAAGTAGTTAAAGTGAATTGTAATGAGCACATAGTGTATCCAAGCACAATTTTAAATCGAAAACTTTAAAATCTGCCTAAATCTGATCAGGAATGCCACACAACAAAAGGTATTCATCCAGTTACTGCATTCAACTTTTCACGTGCACGCTTTTCTAGCAATACACAAACACTGACTGTGATGTTTATTTCCTCCATTTTTTTAAGGAACTGAAAGGTTCGTACTAAAACAAGAGTTCAGTAAGTATATTTTAGTCGTGATGAGTCAGACTGAAACACATCCATATATATACACTTTGTATTGATATGCAGCTATTTATAAACAAAATATGCATGTTAATTTTGAATGTATAGTTTATTGCATGTAATTCATGAGATATATAATAGATAAAATACAATAAGTTAAAATAATTGAAGAGTAATACAATGCACTATATATTTTTTAGCATAAAATTAAATAGCACAAACTGTCCCAACGGAAATATTTAGTACTGACGTGATGCTGTGCTGCTAGATTTTAATAATATTTGGATTATAGGTATTTCTATAGGATGGTGTGTTCTTACTATAAATAATAGGTATTTCTATAGGATGGTGTGTTGTTACTATAAATTATAGGTATTTCTATAGGATGGTGTGTTGTTAATATGCATTATAGGTTTTTCTGTAGGATGGTGTGTGTTACTATAGATTATATGCATTTCTATATGATGTAATGCTGTTAATATACATTATAGGTATTTCTGATAGATTGTGTGTTGTTACTATAAATCAGGGGTCTCCAAACTTTCGGCCCGAGGGCCGCATTAATTATCAAGCAGCATTTTGGGGGCCGACAAAACACTCGAGGTCCAAATAAAAAAGAATCAAAGCATGGATGTTATTTTTAATTATTTATTTAATATTATTTTATTCAGTTAACATTTAATACGCATTGATACATTACAAATGAACAAATGTATTAGTGGGTATGGTGAAATTGTTTCCTGGATGCCAAAAATAGACATTTCTGACTTTAGATTTGATGTCCCTAACTTCATTCATCGGACAAGTTTGTTTTCAAATTGTTCTTCACGTATTTCATTTTTGAAAATGTTTGTTCACACAGGTATGTTGTTCCAAAGATTGAAAAGTACCTTGATGCAACAGTTTTTACATTAGGAAAGTCTTCCTTCCTCTTCAAAGCTGGTAAAATCCCACAAGTCCTTCTTTGAACCTGCCCCTAAGGAGGTCATTTGCTTACAACTCAATGACCTCCAGCTGCAGTTCATCTGGGCAACTGGCCACATCTACTTCAAATGGTTTTGAAACAGTCCCACTTCTTCTGCCTTTGAATCCAAGTCAGGAAACCGCTCCTGAAACAGCAGCTGGAGTTCTTTGATGATCTCGCATGCAAATGACGTGAAGAACTCAGCAGCTGCTTCAGCCATGAAGACCTTGCACTGCTGAAAGTGCGTCAAGGTATTGGCCTGTACTTGTTCCAAAAACAAGACGTTTGGATCTGAAGGCCTGTAGGTGGGTGTATAGACCAGAATCTAGATTTTCATCTCCTTGTACTTTTAGGTTTAGAAAATTTGAATGACATGTTATGTCTGCAGCAAAGGCCAATTTCCATACCCAATCTTCATCAGACAGTAATGGCTGTGGCTTGCCTTTACTTTCCAGGAAGTCACCTATTTCCTTTCTTAAATTATATATTCTGCTCAGAACCTTCTCACAACTTAGCCATCTTACTGCTGTGTAATATGTTAAATCTTGCGATTCTGTGTCTGTATATTTCAACATGTCTCTGAACTGTCTATGGTTGAGGCCATTGTGACCTTATTAAATCATCTTCACCACATGATTCAGTGCACTGCTAATGTCCATATATTTAGAACACAAAACTTGCTGGTGAATAATCCATGCAGGAACATTGGTTGCGGAATGTATTTTTCTCATTACACATCTGCTTCACTTGTCCAACCAAGCTTTTCTTTATGCCACTCATGTTCTTTCCTCCATCAACTGTCATGCAACTGTGGTTAGTCCAGTCCAAGTTATAATCAGCATATGTTTTCTTCAACTCATTAAATATATTCTCTCCGGTAACAGTGCCATACATGCAAGGTAGGGAAACCGACTCTTGTGTTATGTTCATGTCTTCATCCACACCTCTAATGAACACAAGCAGTTGTGAGGTGGAACAGCTGTCCAGCGATTCATCCATTGCAATTGAAAAATAGCGAAACTTGCTTGCATTTTTCGCTGAGTCACAATGTTATTATCTATGTCTGTAACACGTCGGGCAATGGTATTTGCACCCGATGCTACATTTTAGCCACCTTCAACAAACATTCCGTAACTACTTCACCATCTGTAAACGGTTTGCCACTTTTAGCCAGGACGTAGGCAACTTTATAACTGGCCTGAAAGATTCATTTTCACTTGAGGATTTACTGAACAATTTCCTCTGAGATGTGAGTTGATTTTGTACTTTAGAATTTTTTCGGCACGGCCTTTACCCTCCTCCAACTGTACATATTTCTCCTGATGTTTGCATTAATGACGTCACAGGTTGTATTTTTCATCGCAGCCACGGTTTCGTTGCAAATCACACACAATGTTTTCTCGCCGGATTTGATGAAGAAGTATTTCAAACTCCATTCTTTTTGACATTGCCGACACTCATCGTCTATTTTTCTTTTCCTCTTCTTGGCCATCGATGGGCAATAAAATAATATGAATTCAACATGAATAAATAGTGAAACTGAAAGTATCTTGCTCACAATATCGCTCAAAAAACCTGATTATGCGAACTAATTTTGTCGCAATTATAGCTGCAAATGACCCGAAACAATTTTTAAAAATTCTTGATTTCTTAAGTTAAACTTACCTGAATATAGTGTGCAAATATATCCACTTATGGTACAGAGATTGTTGCTTTTAATGTTTCCTCTTCAGAATATTCGAAAATGTTTTACTAAACTAACGACATTCCCAGTACTTTAAACACACTGGTAAGTAATTACGTGAAGGAAATTATCACTAACGACATTCTCAATACTTTAAACACACTGGTAAGTAATTACGTGAAGGAAATTATCACTAACGACATTCTCAATACTTTAAACACACTGGTAAGTAATTACGTGAAGGAAATTCTCACTAAATAAAATAGAGTGCAACATGTTTCGCAATCAGACGCTAACTGACACCAACACCTCCTCAGCGCAGCAGTCAACCGCAACTGGCAAACTGTGATCAAATTAATCAAGTCTTGAAGAAGAAGCAAACCATTTAAAAACTCCGACACTAGATGGCGTTATATCATCTCCTTGCCTGTGACTGGAAGTAGAAAAAGTAAGCATTGAATAAGGTTTTGCAATTTAGTGATCGGTTGGAAAACATAACGCACTACTGCGCGCCTCTATTTTAATTCGGTAAAAAAAATAACGTCCACGATCAGGTGGCTGATCTTGGCAGGATACACGTAAATTTCCGTATTTTCTTTCCGTAGACAAAAAGTCCCTACGGGCCGGATGAGAGGGCCTCGCGGGCAGTAGTTTGGAGACCCCTGCTATAGATTATAGGTATTTCTATTGGATAGTGTGTTAATATAGATTATAGGTATTTCTATTGGATAGTGTGTTAATATAGATTATAGGTATTTCTATTGGATAGTGTGTTAATATAGATTATAGGTATTTCTATTGGATAGTGTGTTAATATAGATTATAGGTATTTCTATTGGATAGTGTGTTAATATAGATTATAGGTATTTCTATTGGATAGTGTGTTAATATAGATTATAGGTATTTCTATTGGATAGTGTGTTAATATAGATTATAGGTATTTCTATTGGATAGTGTGTTAATATAGATTATAGGTATTTCTATTGGATAGTGTGTTAATATAGATTATAGGTATTTCTACTGGATAGTGTGTTAATATAGATTATAGGTATTTCTATTGGATGGTGTGTTAATATAGATTAAATGTATTTCTATTGGATGGTGTGTTAATATAGATTAAATGTATTTCTGTAAAATGATGTGTTGCTAACATGGATTATAGTTATTTCTGTAAAATGATGTGTTGCTAACATGGATTATAGTTATTTCTGTAAAATGATGTGTTGCTAACATGGATTATAGTTATTTCTGTAAAATGATGTGTTGCTAACATGGATTATAGTTATTTCTGTAAAATGATGTGTTGCTAACATGGATTATAGTTATTTCTGTAAAATGATGTGTTGCTAACATGGATTATAGTTATTTCTGTAAAATGATGTGTTGCTAACATGGATTATAGTTATTTCTGTAAAATGATGTGTTGCTAACATGGATTATAGTTATTTCTGTAAAATGATGTGTTGCTAACATGGATTATAGTTATTTCTGTAAGAGAGTGTGTTGCTACATTGTAATACAATCTTGATTGTAGGAACTACCACAGGAGTAGTACTTGAAACGAATTATGCACTTTATTAGAAATTCAAATTTACATTATTTATATTTATGTGAATTGTAAATATCTTAAAATATTTTATTAGAAATTATTAGAAATATGTGTCGTTAAATGATTAATAAAGTGTGTCATTAACTGATTAAAATGTGTCATTAAAATATTAAGGAATATTTGTAATCGAATTATTTTTTTTAATGTTATTTGTGTCACATGCGTCATGTACTGGTTTTCTCTTGGTACTTCAATTCAATGTTTACTCTTTAATTTTCATTTCGACGCGTTTCAAGGATCTGTCTGATTTCCAAGACTGCCAAAGCACTCCATCGAAACCAAAAGCTCTGTCAGACTTGTAACGGCCATTCAGGTTGGAGCGATGACAGTCCTTGTACCACCACGCACCGTGATAGGTCTGTGCACAGTTATCATTATGTGGGTCGTGATCTATGTCGTACGTCGAGAACTGCATCTTGTTATGGTACGCCAAGTCGTCCCCTGTGACGTCACACACCAAATGTATGAAGACAACAAATGCATGATAACATCAATTCTTTTTTGTATACATCACACACCAAAGTTATGAAGACAGTAAATGTATTAAAGCATTTTGTTTTATTCTAAACGCCACACACAGCATTATTAAGACAATAAATGAAGTTAACATAAATTATTATTTATTCTAGAATATTATTTTGTATTTCGAACTATTGATTTGTGGTTCGTTATTTAGAAATATTTGTATTTTTACTCTTGAAATATGGTTTACCATTTGACTATTGATTATTTCGTGTATACAAAATGTTGACTTTTATATTTTTTGTAATTAGATTTATACATTTTTGATGTGTTTAAACTGAAGTTTATTCTAGTCACTCACCAATGGTATGGAGACAAGAAATGGTCTTTCAGAATAACAAAATATTTGCCATATATTTAGGTATGAATAAGGTCCCTAGTGTTAGTATAATTACAAGTTCAGTCTTGAGAAAAGATTCCAAAATATGTGAATCATACAATTACAATTTCAATAGTTCATTCTTGAGATGAGATACCAACATTTGTGATTCATATAAGTTCAGTAGTTCAATCTGGAACTGAGGTTCTAAAATATGTGAATCATACAATCACAAGCTTAGAAATATCGATAGGCAAACTTACTCTGCCACAGTTTGATTTTATTATAATATATAAAATTTCAATAGACTGATTTTATTATAATATATAAAACTTCAATAGACTGATTTTATTATAATATATAAAACTTCAATAGACTGATTTTATTATAATATATAAAACTTCATTAGACTGATTTCATTATAGTATGTAAAATGTTAGGTGACTGACTTTATTATAATGCTAAATGTCATACATTTATTATTTATATTAGTGATATATTTACTTCATAGACATACTTTATTATAATACTAAAAACCATACATTCACTACTTATATCAGTGACGTATTTATTTCTTATTTCTATTTATAGTGTGAAACTATAACAACAAAGACAAGCACGTATTCATCTGTATTTAGTTATAACATCTATATTTAGTTATAGCTCTTAGTTCGCAAAATATCACAATTGATATTCGACATATAATTGACAGTAATGTTTAATAGAATATCTGTCTAACTATCCGTCTATACATCCACCCATCTATCAATTTATCCGTCTGCCCATCCTTTGTCCGTCCATCCATACATCCATAATATCTAGTTCTAATCTAATTATATTTAAGTGTGTGTGTGTGTGTGTGTGTGTGTGTGTGTGTGTGTGCGCGCGCGCTTGTGTGGGTGAGACAGGAATTTTGCTAAGACAGGTGTAAAGATTTTCCCTTCAAATTAACAACGAGTAAGTAACGGCCTGTACATATCCGTCAAGCTAGTCTTGTGATCTTGCTTATTATTTGAACTAATTTGCTTTTGTTTTCAAAAGTTGGAACAGACAATGTAATGTTGTCGGTCGTATTAACACAAAGATATTGCTTTCAATAAAACTAGCAACAACAATACAACTTATTGCTAGAGTTTAACGCTGACAAAAAATAATTTCACATGAGAATCATATAACCGATTGTCTTCATAATGTTATATTTTATACACAAGACAATGCCACTTATAACCTAGTTATTCATTAGCTTCACTGATATTTATACAAGTTGTAATAAACCCAGTTATTCAATAGCTTTACTGATATTTATTCAATGGTTAAATAACATTTTAATACTCTTATTTACTAATATTTTCACATTCACTTAGTTATTACTTAAAGCTCGTAGTTGTGTGATTCGGCTCCATCACTGCTTTTTCGGTTATTCTGACATAATAGTCGTCTGCTTCACTTCCAGATTTTCGTGCGTCTATATTACGTCATCTGTCTTTTGCAAGTTTTGTTACATTCGCAAATTAAGGCGGAGCATAATGATTTAGATAGCCTAAATCACGTCAGAGGGTCACCAAAAATGTCGCGGGCATTCGTTTGGTTTGTCTGTGAGACGTTTGCTGGTTTGTTGCTGGCCCCTAACTCCTCGGTGGGTAGGGGAGGTCAGACCCAGTAGCCGCGACTTGCAGGGATCACATCGAATGATCAGATGTTGATGATCATTCTCACACTCAGACACCACGAATAATCTTGTGGGGGATAGGATTAACTTTATTCTGAGATGTGGGTTAAAATGTGAAAAGCCGGCGTGAGTGTGTGTGAGCAAGCGTGTGAATGTCATGTGAGGGACGTACGGAATGAACAAACAAACAACCGCACTAACATACACTTTCAAAACCCGAGAAAGGAAGCCCAACTCTTGAGAAAGAGTTAACGAAGAATTTAATTTTAAAAAGGACTTTTTAAAAAGGAAAATGGGCTTAACTTTCACACGGTGTTAGTCATTCATTCGGCAACATCCACACACGGCATCCACGGGGCGGGGAAACATGAGCGATGGAAAATGAAAAAATAATATGATGAATAAACTACAATAGTCAAACAATAAACGGTGATGACCGTTTTCACTATTGCCAAAAATCGAGTGAAACAAAAATACTTTGGGCGTAGCCCCACTACAGCACAACCAGCGGTACTGACCGCAGAAAAATATCTAACCTTAAAAATAATTATCTTAAAAATAGTGGGTGGAAAACCCAACGTCAATAAATGTTAATTCTATTTAGAACTGCGGTGATAACCGCAAACATTTATCCATTAAATAAAAGTCAAAGTTAAATGTTCATGAAAAATAGTTCAATGATGAAAATGTTTATATTCTAACTATCCTACCTAGTAATGCACCTCTAATAAAAGTTTTCCTACTTACTAGTGTTTGAAATACGCCGAATTGTCGACGCAGGAACACACAGCACAAAAAACGAAATAGTCACAATTGCTGACACGCTGGCGAACACAAAAAGTTACAGTTTCTGTCCTCTGAAAATAACACGCTGGCTAACACAAAAAGTTACAGTTTCTGTCCTCTGAAAAATAACACGCTTGGCGATGAACACTCGGTTCACGGAGAGTGCAGTACGTACACACTTGCGAATACTCGTCCCACGTTGCTTAACGCTGGGGTACCCGGTTCTATGACGAAGAACACGGATGGCTGTCTTCCAAGACAGTACCAAAATGGAGCTCACAGACACATGTCTTCTGCGACGGTTCCAAGATCCAAAATCTATCAACGGAGGGCTGTCTACGGCAGCTGCAGCTCTGACACATGAGTGGCGTGGAATATTCTTCTCTCGGCGCAATCCTGGTCACCTCAGATCATTCCCCTGATGGCCAGCTATTGCCCAAGGCTCGGATCCAAACGTAGAATAATAAGGACAATAAGGACAAGCTTTATAGCAGGGGTGCCCAAACCTTTTAGACCAGAGGGCCACATTTCCAATTGATAGTGCGTGGAGGGCCGCAAGTCAAATTGCACATGGATGGCTCAGTACAAAAAGAACAACACAAATATTGAAATAATGTCTTTACATTCGTTTTTGCCTTATTAACCTAGATTTAGTCTTTATTAGTGAGAAGGGTGAGCCTGAAAGTTGTTAACAACTTGGTCAATATTTGGTTCGAGTTTTGTAGTCGCCAGCCTCAAAATCGAACAGAGATTGTTGTCGGTCAAATTCGATCTCAGCTTGTTCTTGTTCATGTTCATTACTGAAAACGTTTGTTCACACAAGTATGTGCTGCCGAATTCTGACAACAACTTGCAAGCCAAGTCCTTGACATTTCTGTATGTGCTCGAGCTGAGACTTCCATAAAATGTTAAAATGTTGTTCTGCTGAAATGATGACTTCAGTTCAGGTGAACATTGAAGATCAATGACCTCCAGTTGACAGTGATCAGGCACGGACTCTACACTACATGAGAAAGGATCGCGAATGAAGTTGAATAAGTCCTTGTGCTCCTTGAAGGCATCAAATCGTTCAGTAAATTCCTTCGGCAATGTTTCACAATTGCAATGGTATCTGCAGACGTTACATTGATACTCCTTCTGAAAAACTGAACAAATCGGAAAATGACAAAGATTTCCCGCTTGCAGATTCGAACAGAAGAGCCTCAACTTCAACGTGAAGGACTGCAGTTCCTTGTACATATCAAAGATAAAGTGATCTTTGCCTTGGAGACGCTGATTGAATCTAAGGAAGTGATCTGTCATGTCTGTCAGAAATGCCAAGTCTGCCAACCACTGTTTGTCAGTAAACACAGCCATGTCTTTGCCTTTGACAGTAAGGAATTCACAAATTTCCGTTCGCAACTCAACAAACCGTTTTAATACCTTTCCTCAACTCAGCCACCTGATATCTGTGTAATGCGGAATGTCCCGATATTCTGCCTCGATGTCTTCAAGAAATGATCTGAACTGTCGATGGTTAAGTCCTCTGGATCGTATGAAGTTCACAGAATTAAAAACGAATTTCATGACATTGTCAAATTTCAAGATTCGTGCACAGAGTGATTCCTGATGAATTATGCAATGGTACATGTGGACACTATCTGTTGGAATTCCAAACCCCTGCAAATGTGACCACAAATGAGCAACAAATCCTGATGCTCTTCCAGTCATAGCAGATGCACCATCCGTGGTAACGCTGGCTAGCTTTGGCCACTGGAGGTTAAGGTTTCTAAGAATGGAAGTCACTCCTCCAAAAATATCTTCACCAGTCGTCCGCCCATGTAGTGAAGCCATACCGGATAATTCTTGAGTTAATTCAAAGTTCTCATCCACTGCACGCACAAAAACCAGCAGTTGTGCTATGTCAACGTTGTCAGTGCTCTCGTCCAAAGCAATTGAAAAGTACTTAACAGTTAGCAAGTCTTTCACACAACTGTTCACAAACGTCTGTTGCTAAATCTTCGACTCGGCGTTGAATGGTCGTCCGTGAGAGTGGTACTTTGTTGAAAAAGTCCGCCTTTTATGGGTGAAAGGGTTGAACAAGGAGAATCACAGTAGGTCACAAAACCAGGTAGAAATAAGAGGGACCAACTGTACCATAGATTGGAATCAAAACCAAAAACAACAAATGTGCTGCTGCTATTAAAGCAACAAAAATGCTTACGTCATAAGAGTCTGACCTAACTCACCTTACTAATTCTTTCCATTAGATTTTAAAATACTTATCAAATTATGTTAATGAATATATATTTCAATAACCACAATTCTTGTAACATCGACTGATTAACATTACGTCATTACTGTCCTTAGCACTCACTCATTTCATTCATGTTACAAACTCTTTGAAGGTTACATATGTACACAATATAGTTATAATTAAAAACTGTGGTGTACTTTACACATTTATTCATAACTTTCCTACAAAATTCGCAAATACATCACACATAATTAAGTATAATTAAATCAGTGTGACGTCACACATAAATAAGTATAATTAAATCAGTGTGACGTCACACAAAAATACGTATAATCAAACTAGTGTGGCATCCTTCACAAAATTAAATTACAGTACAAAATATCCAAATTGTTATAATGAGATTCTACAAAATTTAGATCTTCCAATTCAATGCATGTTATGAAATATTATATCAGTGATGTACAAAACATGTTATAACAATTCATGTGGTGCTCTCAAATGAATTAAAGTACCTGACAATACTTTTTAGTGGTTATAAAATATCACACAAATATTCGTATATGTTTACATTGTTTGCATATGAATAAAATACATCAATTACAGGTCATCTAATAATGGTCACCCATACAGTGGTCAACTAATAATGGTCATTCAGCTGTCTAACAACAGACTAATCTACAGACATCAAGCCCTGGGGTTAGAAGGTTACCTCAGTTTGGAAGCGCTGGCCCAATGAAATCTAAGCAACAAATTGGTTAATTCTTTTAACGTGATTGTTACTCGCAGTTAGTTATTTCTCCAAACTCAAATTTATAAAAAGAAACTTACACTGACCTCTATTAGTGTGGCTATTCACATGAAGAATATGACCTCTACTTTATGGGCGTGGTGTCCTGACCAGCCAGCATTTAATTATACCTTTTCCATTCTCCAGCACGAACTTAAGCTAGTGTTTCCGACTTAGTTTTCGCGTTGCTGACAAAATGGTCATTTTCACCCTGTCCCTCTTTTAATTAACTTAGCGGTTTTGTTCATAGTTTAGAGTTAGAAGTTACTTAGAGGAAGAGAAAAAAAATTATTAATATTTTCCTCATTTCCATGACACAGACAACGATACACACAGAGGACAAGGCACTCAGACAACAATACACACAGAGGACAAGGCACTCAGACAATGATACACACGGAGGACAAGGCACTCAGACAACAATACACACAGAGGACAAGGCACTCAGACAATGATACACACGGAGGACAAGGCACTCAGACAATGATACACACGGAGGACAAGGCACTCAGACAATGATACACACAGAGGACAAGGCACTCAGACAACGATACACTCAGAGGACAAGGCACAACAAACGGATCAACCACCACCAGCAGACACGGGGCAAAACCAAAACCATTGTAAAACTAGGAAACACACCAAAACCTGCAACTACTCAGAGACAAAAATAAAAGAAGTAAAAGACCATCAAAATTAGAAATTAGAAGTACAAAACTACAAATAAAACCAACACCACCAGTACGACAACAACTACAACTACAATTCACAGACAACAATCACCCATAGAAAGAATGCTTGTTGTGGTTTTTCGACAAGTGGAGCCAAATATATGACGCACTATGGTAACAAGATCCCTGCCAGGACGGTTACCAATGGTGAAAACCTTCTATAGAAGCCGGAAGTACTAAAACTTTTTTCCTGAGGACATTTGCAAATCACGTAAAAGTATCCCAAGAGTTTAAGTATCATAAGTCTAGACATAAATGTGTTTTACATCAAGTCAAACTAAAACAATTTTAATATCATAAGTCTAGACATAAATGTGTTTTACATCTAATCAAACTACTACTAAATGTGTTTTACATTAATTCAATCTAAAACAATTTTAATATCATAAGTCTAGACATAGGTGAATGAAAGCCTAAATATGATGATCAAATAGACAAATATACTGACACATGGACAGGGAGACGAGCTGTTTTTCATGAAAAACTGGCTTGACCTTCCTTGAAAATTAACACCTTAACCAATCACATTATCTTCAAACTGACGATGTCAACTGGTGATATGCGTACGCATTGAACATCAGTCTAAATACATGTGAAAAAGCGACTTCCACGTGCAAAGTCCAAACACGCACTAAAATATTGGGAGTAGTCATTTAGTCACGGAATGGCAAGTTGAGACTCTACCAAAGTCCAAATGCGCACATTAAAATATTTTGAGTAGTCATTGAATAATAGTTTGAAAATCTTTCAAAGTATATTTGATGACTGACTGATGATGGAGTGCTGAACAGCCGAGAATAACCAATAGAAATTGATAATGTATGGAGAGTTATGTCGGGCGCCTCATTAAATTAATTTCTCAAATAATTATGTGATTTTCATCATCATGGACACACATGAGTCCCCATCTTAAGGTGCCTGAACTAGCTGAATGGTATTGTGAGTAAAATTCAGGGTTATAAATTTGGACTTGTAATTTTAAAAATCATTTTTTGGTTAGCACTTTATGTATTCAATTCATGTATGTGTAGTTTGTAAATATACGAGTATATTTGTGTGTGATATTATGTAATATCAGGGATATCATCAAGGAAATGAAAGAAGAGTTTTGAGAATTAATTAAAGTCAATACTCATAACCAGTTCAAAGATGGCGGCGGTCGCTGGCACGTTTCATAATTGTGCAATTTGCAACAAGTCACTTCTTTTCATATTTAGGCGAGGTCCATGTGTCCCTTCTAGAAAGTGTTACACAACTGTTACAGAATCGTCGACACACTCTCCAAGCATGCTGAAGTGAATCATTGTGAATTTCACATGCGCTGTCATGCACATAAGGAGGAATGTTCCTGAATTTCTGTGTGCGTGACTCAACACACCAGGAGTAACGTTCAAAATAATCTTCGTGAATTCTCGAGACTAAACTCAAGCCACAAATGTCCGTTGTATTGGCTCTCGAACAGAATTCAGTGGAATCAACTTACAGCAACACGTTTTACTGATAAGTTGACGACAAAGCCGGATGCACTCATCAGCATGACAAAGTAGACTACAGTAGTCAGTGTAGCTTGACAAGCAGAGTAGAGTAGTCAGTGTAGCCTGACATGATAAGCAAAGTAGAGTAGTCAGTGAACCTGACATGACAAGTAAAATAAAATGGTCTGCTTTTTTGCAAAATTAAAATTAAGGAGGCACTAAATTTTAGGCACATTTCATCTCTAAACTCCTGTATCACTTACACACATTCTTAATTTACAAATCCTGCAAATATATCGTTAGTCTGATACATACATTCTCAACTTACAATGATATCGTTAGCCTGATATACACACAACCTATGAAATATAGCATCGTTCAAATTCACAAGTATAATGTACAACGTAATCAAATTAGTGAACATAGAAATAAGCATTCTCCATATCAACAGCAAACATGTACGACTCTTCTAAGTCAATTCTTTCTTTATCATTCAGTTCACTTACCATAAGCTAACGATTGACTTTATGACCAGATTCAAGATCAAATTCAAAGTGATTAGAATAGAGTGTTTCTTCAACAAAGAAACTTCCTTTATATCCCCACTGGTTGAATTTGTTATGAAGAAGTATGAGACTATTAGTCAGGAAAACTACTCATCTGCTTGGAACTGGTTTAGATTTCATCAGCAATTTCTAGCCTATCCTCCACCTGAGTTGTTTACTTCCAATGAAAAGAATTGTCATAAGGAGTGCCCAAGCTCGGGTCACTTTGACATTTAACAATTTATGTAACATTAATTTAAGGAAAAGGGATTAGCAAATTTATTCTCCACATATAGATTGTGTAGAATGTATTTTAGTGATTTTATTTTAGATTAATTTTATGAATGATGCTACATTTCTTTTATTAAACCTGTTTGTGTGGTGTATGTGCAAGTGTTGCAGGATGATTTATAGAGTAATCTAAATATATGTGTGTAATTGTAGCTATTTTCAGCAAACAGTTGTAAAAATGGTTTGTATCATGATTTAATTGCATAAGATTGCGCTAGTGACAATGATGACATAATTTTAATGAGCCAAGGCTGAGAGGATTGAGTTAATTAAATATATGTAATTAACAAGAAGATAAAAAGGTCTAATAAGATTGGTTAATGGTGTGGGGTGGGTGGGGGTAGAATAAGATGAGCATTCAGGCCTTTACAAAGCAGGTATTGTGCTGTTGCAGGAATAGTAGCAACACCTTTTGTCTATTGGCTCCAAGTTTTGGTTCCATTTTTACATCTACTTTGTTCACCAGTGCTCTACCGTGACCCATGTGTTCACCTCCCACTTTTATTTTGTTTATCGATGACTCCATTTTTATCTTGTTTAAAGATGACTTCTCCTTTTATCTTTTCTAACGATGACTTCCATTTTATCTTGTTTAATGATGACTCCACTTTTATCTATTCTAATGATGACTTACATTGTTTTTCTTTTCTAAAGATGACTTCCATTTTTATCATTTTTAATGATGATTTACGTTGTTGCTATAGTACGTTTGGCTATCACGAGTTTGGAAAAGATAGGAAGGTAGAGATATAAAATTACTGAATTACCTGTTCTGTATATATCGCATTATAGAGAAATCATTCGAAGAAGTTGGCAAAATACTAGGACCCACATCATTCATGTACAGTCTGTTGAGCATTCTAGGATCGTCTGGAAATAGGGGGGCAATGATAATTGTTCTCTCCGCTCTCACCATCCACAGTAGACAAGTAGTTCGATGAGATGGCCCACATATTGATTCAGAGACAGCCATCGACGACTTCAAAAACTGAGGTGGGGTCAACAAGAAGCCAAGACCAAAAGAGAAAGCCGACAGCTGTACATTGAAAGTCAAAGCAGAAGCTAAAAGGACCCCTTGAAAAAACATTTGAGTGTGATCTTAGATTTAATTTCATAGTGTCCTACACTCTCTCTCGTTTTCTCTCCAGTCATTCAACTTATATGTCTGCAAGAAAATTGTTAACCCTCGTGCATGCTTCATTCATCAATACATAATTTCTAACATAAAAGTATACATATTAATGAATCAATCAAAAATCTAACATATATCAAAGCAATGCATGAGCAATAAATTTAGTATTAAATTAAGTCTATTCTTCCACTATTAATAAGACATCTTACCCCTGGCTAAAGGTTGCCTCAATCGGACTCCTCGAATATATGTTGCAAGTAATTGTAAAAAGGCTTGACTGATTTTTACAGACTCATCTAACTCGAACCATTCATGTACACATGTGTCCTTCATCCGCATTTGTGTGCCTAGATTTCCAATCAGGACTTATCCGATTTCAAACAGATACTGCCTGTCCCACTTCCAGCTACTGTCCATCAATCAACTCACTTATAATTATAATTTAATATTCTGGTCAGAAATCCTCCTTCTGTCCACTGCCAGTCATTCATAACAGTCAGTGGTGCTTGGTGAATGCATATCGTAAGCTACTGCTTTTGCATGAAAAAGATAATTTGAAAATGTGGATGGGCAACAATTATGTCCCTATTCAAAACAAAAAATCATATCTTTATGTGTCTATCCTTTTAAACTTTACATAAGAGATATGCATATATCAGTACAATTTCTCGTATCAGTCCTGACTGAGATTTGATTGACAGTTTCACGAGTCTAGACTTCCTTAACACTTCGAGCGTGTATTAACGTGCTCCATCCCACCTTCAAACCTTCTCTTACATCAGTACTGTTTTATCATTCTCCTTACCTTCATGGATCACTCTTTTAAATTTGGAGGTTTAATTTCACTGGCTTCACTAATGTACTCAAAATGCATTTTCAAATTTCTCTTAAATCTGGCAGTCCAATCTAATTCTTCCACAATTAGACTTAAGATACTTCACCCTTCTACCCCTAGTAAGACACGTCCCTCTTCTAATGGTAATGTGATTCTCTTTTTTTCTCACTTTCCTTGAGTCTAGGTTTTTTACTTCTACTGGGTCTGTCAACTTGTCTTTCTCCATGTCATCGTACATCTCTGTTTCATCAGTGGCTAAAGAACTGTCAATATGTCTATGAATTCTCAAGTCACTTTGCCATCCACCTCACTATCTCTTGTTACTAATAAATCAGATTATTGTGGCTGTCACAGGAAACGAGGGACAGAAATTATATTTTATTTCATTTTAAAAAACCGCTAACAAAACTAGTTGAAGAAACCCAAGTTTTGTTATTTTTCATATGTAGCATCTGACTCCAGTAACGGTCACCTAAGATCTCTTTAGTTAGACAGACGTTCGTGACACAGTGTGTGTTATTATATCATATTGAATATATATATTAGTTTGTGAAGGATATGTATATTGAACAATTGGGACAATTACGCATGACTGGTCACATGTTGTTTACGAGAGAAAAGGCCAGTGCGCATTAGAAATGACCACAGAAAAGATCGCGACACGGTCAGAACTAATTATCCAAGGGCAAAAATCGAGTCACACGGCATAGTTTCTGGTAATTTCTGGATACCTTCATTGAAGCTATATAAGAGGCAAAAGGAAGATTTTACTCTCAATGTTGAAAACGTCGATTCGTCTGAAGCCAGTCTAACTTCACGTATGAATTATCTCATGTACAGAGATTTCATAAAGGAAAGCTGCAATAATCTCTTTCCATCCGTTTTCCATCCGTCTGATGCCATATATTGAGTAACGAGGCAAAATTACTTCAGTATAATTTTTGGCAAAGTGGGGAGTTCACTGTCAAGAAAAACCAATGTATGCGACGCTGGTTGTATGCAGTTGACGACATGAGGGATCATTTTCATCTCCCCCCTGTCTGAGTTTGTTTGGCAGTCTATACGGCAGTTGAGAGGCTAGCACCGAGATAGTCTTACAGATATCCGGATTTCTACACTCAATGGGATGCGACGACACATCCCACTGGACGACTTCATCCGATAATGCTAAACGTCGTTGGGGTGTCCGTTTCCACGACAACCAAGAAACAACGACAGTTATTGAGGCTGACAACAGTCAGCTAAATATCAGATTTCTCCGCAGTGATAATCTGATAGTGGTGCCTAGATTCTGCAGAATCTTCATCTGTAATGCGACGCCGCAATTGCGTCGTGTCTTTGCTTTGAAGTGCCCCTTATAAGTGACGTGTGAGATTATGTCATCTCCTTGGAACTCTGACATTAATAGTGAGTAATAATTAGCACGGCTAACGCACACATACTTAACTCTAGGACTCTAAGAATATGAACACTATTATATCATTTGTGAAATACGAACTTTAATGTTAAAATTAATGCTTATTTTATATGTGAACTCTTGTTAAAGCGGCCCCATTTGCCGCATAAGAATTGTGTAATTAATCTTTATTTTATATTTTGAATTTCATCATTTTCATCCCCCCTTATTTCCCACAGAGTGTATGACATTGGAAAGTTGAATGTATGATTAATCACTGTGCGAAAGAGTAGTGTCCCTTTTAAATCAGGAAATAAATAACCTGATTTAACCATTTTTCAACTCTCTTGTTATTCATAGTTTTTGAGAGGGACGAAAGAATTTGTATAAGTATTGTTTTGTATCGTTCGTCTGTTCGTCCATTTATTCACATTCATGATACTCACTCACAACACACACCGCCAATAAAACGTTCCTTGGCATGACGTAATAAAACTGGGCCCCACCCAAACATCAATGGTGTATGTCATGTGTGTCTATGTAACAACCTGACACTACGTAGTACTGGCATATGTCATACGGGCTTTACGAGGAGGTGCACCGGAGCAGGCCAAAAATAGACTTCACCCCTTGCATCTCTAACTTCAGCTCGGGTCGGCTTGTAAGGAGCTTCCCATTTTGTGACAGTGGCACTGTCGACAAGGTTTTGTCTGTGTCGAGCTGTAAAGTTATAAACTTATCAATGCAAATTATTATGGCTTATCTTCATTGCATCATCCATTCTACTGAGTCAACATTGTCTATCTTACTTGGTTGAGTTAACTCTCTCTGACTTATCTATGTCAGCCAAGGACTGTGGTAGGAAGACAAGTTTCCATTTCTGTCATTAGCTCAAAGTGTTCGTCACCTGTCTCTGCCATATCAAATATTGTCACTATGTCTTCTCTCTTTGTATCACATGTTAAATTCACACTGTCTTCCTTACCATAATACTCTACATGTTTTACATCACTGTTATTCACTTGTCTGTCTGTGTCACTTGTCAGTAACATACTAACATGTCGTTCTTTTTCTGAGACTCTGTGTAATCATTGTCACTTAGTTATTGTGATGGGGTGAGGTGTTATGTTGTTGTTATGGGTCACCCCAGGGTGCGAAGCGATGATGAAACGATCAAGATGCAATGGGACGGTACGGCAACCACAGCAGGAGAGGCAGAACACGCAACACGTGTTTACATTTTCATGATCTTTATTTCGGCGACACATCGCCAACCACGCTCTTCTCTTGACCAAAGACGACTAAAGAGGAACGCACCAAGACGAACCAAGACGAACGCTGACGAACCTCTCGCCCACTCTCTCACACACAATATATCTAACAAGTCCGGGCGGCAAAGGGGACTCCACTAAACAATTCTGGAACTGCTGACTAAAACTACTGCTAACGGGTACATCTGTGCTAACCTACCATCGTTCTAACATAAATTCCTTCTAAACTACCTAGAATTACATAACACTTTAACTATAAAAAAATACTACATTAAATACTCTCTAAATACAATACTTCCTTACCATATAATTCACAAAATAAATTATCAAATAAAATAATTAACTATTTTCATGTGCCAGGGGAAAACCATGTACACATACATAAATCTTAAAATACACTTAGAAAGCAATATAAACTAACTTACAAAGTTATATAGATATAAACTACATCCCACTAACTATTAGAATATCTAAATATTAACTTTACTTGATAACTGAATAATATATTAAAGACGGTTAAACATGGACACACTGGCACAGCCATACACATTACTATATAGCAGACCGCGCCGCGCGGTTCAAACTAGCGGCCGGTGACCTACTTTGCTGCCCGGCAAAACAAGCGCTACGCACACACTCTGTACACACGTACATCCACCCTTCCACATTATCTTGTTAGTTATGACTTATAATTGGTCACGTTAGTCAAACTGTTGCCTTCATTCTCACTACCTGTTGTTCTAGTTCTATCACCTGACTGTACTGCATCCATATCTGTCATAAACTCTTTCTACACACTACACTCGTATCAAGTTATACTGAAATACCTGCTCTACATAAGAGGAAGTTTCTTCTTCTTTACTTCTAAGTGAATCATGGGGCACATCAAGTATTGAATCACCTCTCTCTTCACGATCATTCTCCACACAATCACTACCTTATCCATTCTCCACATAGTCACTACTTTATTCACAGCCGCAAACAAACAAAAAATAATCCAAAATGCACTCATCACTTTCCTTACAGAAACAAACACATTGTACCTTCTCTAAAACAACTTTAGGCAGAGATTTAAAAACAAACACATTACACCTTCTCTAAAACAACTTTAGTGTCGCTTTAGTGATCATGATGTTCCGGACTGTTACTTCAATCGGTTATGTGTCGGTTGTCTTAATTATAAAGCGTTTATCGGCTATCGTTATTCTATCATAGTTGACGCAATCATCGTTACAGACAAAACATCAGACAGGCCACCAGTCAATCACCACAAGTTGTGACGTACAGCGTGACATGGCGACAATTCTTTCTAACCAGTTAAAATTTGAATTCTCCACAACGACCACCTTTCTCTCCAGACCATGAACATTATCCCAGTTTGTCACCGTCACCAGATCACCGACACCAAGCGCCATGTCACGAATGGCGGCTTCATCACCTTTCTCCACCACGCCCACGAGCACGTGACATGCACGCAGACCCCGGACCAGACCGCTAGCCGTTGTGATCACTTGGCCGTTATTGTCCACCCGATCATCAGTCAGGTAGCCAAAACACAACACCAGGACGTCGCCGTATTGCAGAGGTGGAGGGCCGTTACTGTTACCTGACATTTGATGAAAAATATTTTTATTTATGTATCCGTTCATCCACCCGTCCATTTATTCCTCAACGCGGTCATTCCTTCATTTACCCATCTATTCATCCACCCGTCCATTTATTCCTCCATCCACCCGCATGTATTTGTATTGTTTCACTCACTCACCGTGTAAAACACACCACACCCATACCTGTCCGGCCGACGTTGAGTTCTTTCAGGACACGGGCAACTTGATGTCCACACTCTACACAGTCATATGGCAAATCCTCTGTGTGACCTGACTGACCGTTACGGTGAGTGAATCGTATAACCGCCGGGCCGTCTGTTGGAACAGGGACGTCACTGACCGTGTAGTCATGGACTTGTTTATCCTTTATTTCTTTTGCCTTCATCACCTCCCTGACAACGACTGGCGGTGACCTTAGAGGCGTTGTCAGCTTGACCTCTTCCAGACATAACGGCCTATCTTCATGATGCAATGATGCACCCCACAGGTACATCCTAGTTACTTGTGCAAAGAGTTTATCACAAAACGTCGTGAAGTGTTTCCTGTTAAACATAATGAACTGAAGATGTTGAGTCAATGTGTTGACGTCAGGCAATTATGATGTAATAACGTTTACTTTATGTCTTCTTTGTGACGTCATTTACAACGTCACCAGTTACTTTCTTTTTTATTCATTCACGGCTGTTTGTTTACGTGCTATTCATTTTTTGTTTCATTTTTGTTTGTCTGTTTAGCAAAGTACACACAATCCAACAAATACATTTACTAGCGACATTCTTAATCAGTTAACCATTAGTCTGTAGTGAGATAAGACCGTTAGATACTGAGTATGTCTTTGTGCTTGAAAGTGTCTAAAGTTAACACGCTGTATAACAAACCTGACACAATCCTGAATTGCCTCGTCTGCAATCACACACAGTTGTTTCCCTTCACTCGCAGATTTCAGACGTCTGACTGCATTCTCCACTTCTCCATCTTTCCCAAAGTCAAACTGATGTCGGTGTACACGTGAACTGGCTGTTGTCGTCTTCGTGGTTTCCTTTAGTTGATGTTCAATGGCGATCGTCGCTGCACGGCTTGCAGACCAAGTACTGACAACATGGACGTCGTGTCCGACTTTAAGCCAGGCCAGGCCTTGAACAATCAAAACAATAGTTTTACCTGTTCCAGGTGGGCCGATAAGAAATACCCCGGGTGGTGAACGATTCAAAAGTTCCACTTGCTGTGGAAATAACACGAGCCTGGCCATTGTCTCTCCAGTCGCAGACACCGCCTCCCCAAGAATCCTCATGTGCAGGCGTGGTGCCGTAACACAGTGAACTTCCACTGTAGTCGCTGGACCACAGAACCTATAACGGCAAATAGTGAGGAGTGTATTAAGACAGACGAATGGTTGGCCATATTTTTTTTATAGCTCTCTTATGACATTCGTAAACCGTTTTGTCCAGCATATTCAGTTTGTAGTACAAACACGAAGTTATTTTTATTGCATAATTTATTTTAACAATTATATTAACTCACCGACAATTCCGATGATATAAATAAAAATCTGCTCGATTCCCACGTTTCCATATGATTTAACATTAATATAAAAATGTAATGAATATTGCTCGTATAATTGAATATAGAGTTGCAATGCTTAAAATTAAAGTTGAGTTAATTTTGCGTTGATGATGAATGTTAAATAATATGAAATCAGTAAAATATTCTCCACTCACTTCTAAGGAAAATTATTAGTTCAAGTGATTGTAATAGATTAGTGCTTGCTTTTAATGTTTGCATAATACAATTCTCCAGTGAGTATTTTCTATTTAAACGACAGTTCAAATTTAATCTTTAATAGTAAGAAGACAATGAATTGAGCTCATATAGTTTACACTGACCTTGAAGTCCAAGTAATTATTTCGATTTTATTTTTAATTGATTTTTTTATTTCATATTTTGCTGAATTAAGAGAGAAAGATTAGTTGAAGTATTGTAGTAAAAAAAAAGTCAGGAAATATTATAATTATAAGTGTATTTTGACAATATATAAATATAAGAAAATACAAAATTTCGAGTAAGATAAATAAGAAATATTAAAGAGAGAGTAAAAGAATAGAGAGGTGACAGGTAATTTTCTTCACTATCTACTTGGCCACCAAGTGATCATACACTGTCTCTCTTAATGATGTTTGGGCTTCAGACATCTTGACTAGCTGCTGCCACCACACGCCCAAGTCTTTAAGGACGATGTGATTGACCTCTGAAGCCGTCCGTTTGCATGAGAGATGGTCTGAGAGCAGACACATCGTTAAGGCATCATCAACACTGCGGACACCTAGGCACTGACACAAGTCCTAGTTGTGGTTGTGGAAAGATAATTATAGAATAAGCCACACTTATTTAATAAAATAAAAATAATCCCATACTAAATGCTAAGGAAGAAATATAGATTTTCAGGTAATGAACATAATGATAACGCTGAAATTATTTTGCACTTTTATTTATAATTCTACATTTATTAAAATGGTTGGTTGAATAGTTATTGATACAGTGAAGAATGTGATTATTTATACTATTTCGTGAAACACAAGAGTAGATAAGAATGGGATTTCATTACATTTCGTGAAAAGGCAAGTGTAAATAAGAATGAGATCATTAACTATAGAACTGACAGCATTCTTTATAACAGTGCACTATTACTGACACAAGGCAAGTGTAAATAAGAAAGAGATTATTAACTGTAGAAATTACAGTATTCTTTATAACAGTGCACTATTACTGACAAGCCGCCCGCTCTTGGTCAAACAGTCGTATGCAAAAAGACTTAGAATATTGTAAAGTGTCGTAAAAGAAATATTTTTTTTTCAAAATCTGCGTTTTGCAGGGGTACATGGAACCAGGATGGCATGGGGTATAGATGTTGCAAATTTCTTCACTGCAATAATGCATATACATACATAAAAATATTTACAAAGAAACGCACGCAGACATGCATATATGTATGTGTGTGTAGGCATAATATCATTTTCATTTAATAACAAAGAATTGCTCAAAACGCACACACTTTATTTTATTTGTTATCTGTTGCGATAGTTTTATATGCTTTTCCGTGTGTATGGTCTGTTTGTGTGTGTGTGTGTGTGCGTGCGTGCGTGTGCGTGCTTGTGTATGTGCGTGCGTGTGTGTGTGTGTGTGTGCGTGTGCATGCGTGTGTATGTGTGTGTGTGTGTGCGTGTGTGTGCGTGCGTGTGTGTGTGTGTGTTTGTGTGTGTGTGCGCGTGTGAAATAATCCAGATACGTCGATTGTTAAGAAGAAACTATGCTGCTAAAGTTATTTTTAGTAAATATTCACTTTACAATTAAACAATCATTTTAAAATTTCTTCTCTTGTCTTTGAGAAAAAAAATGAATACCACCGTTTATGATCTGACATTAAAAATGTTTTGACTCTAATGGCGTATTAATCACTGAGAACAAGGCTTCACTTTACACGCCATATAACTGCATTATTCAAATTTCTCTCAATACTTACTAATATAGATCAATCTTTTAAAAACATATCTCAATACTTACTAACAGAGATCAATCTTTTTAAACCATCTCTCAATACTTACTAATACAGATCAATCATTTTAAAACATCTCTCAATACTTACTAACAGAGATCAATCTTTTTAAAAACTGAAGGTCACTTTCTTGTTAGATCTTGACATTATCTCTGCTTGTAGTTGTACTCACCCAACAACTTGCTATGACGTAACGTCACGTAATGTGAGTTTGTTTATATTCAGTACATAGATTTAGTAGTTAAATGTTTGAGAGTATCGATATATCTTCATGAAGAATAGAAATTATATTATCTGTAAGTTTGTGAATCATATGTTTAATGTGAAATAAAACTATAAGTAGGCCTTCAATTATCAGTATGCATATACTTAGTGTATATATGAGTAAACATAATATTAGTATATATCAAAATATCGTTTGAATTGAAGTAATAATCCCATAAGGGTGTGTATTGCTTTAAAATTCCTTCAGGGAGATAACTCTAATTTAGGATGCAATATATTAGGCATTCTAGATTTCTTTCCCATTACCATATGGTAAAGAAACACCTTTTAGTGCTTAAAAAGTTAGTTGATTAAACTATAACATAGTGGGTTTTGATAATGCAAATGCAACCTACTTTAGAAGTAAAGAAAAATCATTACTTTAATTAAAGTCTATATTTTGAATGCGTCATCTAATATAGTATATGGTTTAATTGAATGAGCTCAATTTTTATTTTATCACCGATAACAGTTAATTTGCTCTCTGTTTGAATCCGAAACGTACACATTTAAATATACGTCCACTCAAACATGTTACTATAAATATATTTTAGTACTGTGTATGTGGTGTTAATGCATATTTGTTACATTCAACTTGACCAAAATCTTAGCTACATACCTGACACAAAAAACAGAAGCTGTATATTTTATAAGTAACGATTGCAAACAAACAAAAAATGTAAAAAAAAAATAAATAAGTTGGTCTCAGACAAAAACTGCATTTCAGTAAAAAAAAAAAAAAAAAAAAAAAAGAAAACGACAGTATTGCTTGCCTTATATGGAATAAATAAAGAAGATATCATCTTTGTTGGAAAGTTAACTGAATACATTTAAATAAAACCATGCAAGCCAAAAAGCTAAAGTAGCCTGAATGTATTGCTAAGATATCACACTTGTCTCATTGCTAAAGTGATCTGAATATAACGCTAAGAGACACTTGCCCTTAAAATGTACCTGACTATATTGCTAAGAATGCACATTGTCCCACTGCTAATATTACCTAAACGTACAGCTTGGAAACTACGATCACCACAATGCTATAGTTACCTGAATATAATGCTGGGAAACTGAACTTTCGAAAATGCAAAATTTAGTTAAATACACTAAGAAATATAATTTACCCCATTGCTAAAATTACCTCTTTTCACTAATAGGAAATACAGTTGTCCCACTGCTAATATTACCTGAGTATACTGGCTGGAAACCACGCTTGCCTTTCTGCTAATGATACCTAAATACAGTGCTAGGAACCTACACGTGCACCAAGGCTAAAGGTACCTGAGTATACCGACAGGAATCACTATTTGCCCCAGTGATAAAGGTAGCTCTTCTAGGAAGTGCCCATATACTCATTAAATCTATAGTTCTCAATGAATGCTGATAAGAATGACAAAATACATTTCACAACCGAGAACAGAATTAATGAAAAGAATCAATAATTATTAATTTTCTAACTGCTACTATTACTACTGCTATTGTTACTACTATTATTATTGCTATTACTACTTAATTTATTAAATTAAACTTTCTGATTCAAAATAAATATTTTAAATGACAATACATTTTCTAAACATACCAAAAATATACTTTTAATTTTAGTAACATTTTCTTTATACCAAACATTCAAATTGTTACTTATCATACAGATAGAAAATTATAAAAAATATACTTGTGTAACTACAGCTAGATTGAAACATATAATAAATATGTGGATTGAAACTTCAGTAAAATATTGAAAATAATTCTTAGTTTTATTTTCAAACAAACAAAAGCCTTAATCGAGGACATAACACAAATGCAACACGTGATTATGATTGCACATAGACACTTATATATGCACATAAACACTCAAAGACATTTGCACATAATGGCAAAATAATGTGTTGGAGGTGGGAGATCTACTTAATGAGTACTTGTTAGTAGAGTGAGTACAGGGGATGGTGCGGAAAACGTCTCACTCTACTTTGAAATCCGAAATCGTTTCCATAGGGAATGTTGGAATACTAAAACGTTTCTTAGAGAGACAACTTGAGACATAGAACGTCACCAGATACACAGAAATACATTTATTGGCAATATTTAATATTAATATGTGGATCTTTCATGTGTTTCTATCTGACATGGAAGTGTTCTATTCCGAGAGACTGCTTTGACATGATATACATGTGGTAAGTTGTTTCCTGTATAAGACGATTAATATTAATTATTGTTTTTAATTTTAATAAATTGTGTACTGTATAAGCGATTCATATTAGTTATTGGTTTCAATATTAAATAGTTTCAAATACACGCTTCATGGCAGTCATTTATTACTATACATTCCCTTAATGATCAATAAATAGCGGGGATAAGAGGCAGTATTAATTATAGAATAGTTTTTTTCAATTTAATTTAATCACATCATCCTGCAATTTCTAACTATTGTAAAATCTTACCTGACCATAAGATGGATTCCTGCTAATTGCTCGCAGTAACTGAGTAGAACTGATGTTTGGCATTGCAAGAATTTTAGTGATATTATTGTCCGTCAAGTCTGAAATCAAATGCTTTAATACAACCTCCGATTTCCTTAACTGCTTTAACGCCTCTTTAACTTTCTTCATGACCACGTCATCCTCCTGTTGCTCCGTCATCTTTAGCTGACTGAATTTTGCTCCCACGCTTTTAATTTCTATTATGAACAATCAATATTGTCTGTGTATGATGAGAACATCAAAGTCCCCCCTCTGGTAATGTTGTTGACGTAAGTGTTCGGGTAGTGTGCTAGGGCGTGGTAGAAGGGCAGCAGTAGCAGCATAGCTAGGTTCACCAAGGTACTTCCCGAACTGTAGCTGAGAAATGACCATCATCACTTCTTTCGGTTGACTGTTATCCGCCAGTGCACGAAGATAATACAACACACGCTCTAAGGCTTTGTCATCACGCACGTCACTGTCATACACGGGTTGAAGGTGTAAGTTAACTTGACTTTTGGTTACACCAGTGCCTGAAATATTTGGTGCTGAAGAAAACTGAAAAGAAAATCACCACTCATAAGTAACATTAATAATATCGTAATAAAATTCCAGATATATATTATTAAACATCGAGATTGAAAACATGTTTGAACATTTTTTGAATGGACCAACCTAGCTTATATTCGTCTCAACATTCTCTTTTTACTTGAAGTGATTTCTTGAAACTAAAGTCAACAGAACATAATAAATTAGAACTATAAATCTTGCCTCCAGGTTTACTAACAAGATATGATTTTAGCAATCTTGCCTTCGGAATTGTGTGAATATAATAAATTAGAAATAGCAATCATAACTGAACAAAATTACAAATAAAAATTTTACTTTTTTTTTACGTACACACACACACACATAAACACACCCACACCCACACCCACACACCCCACACACACACGCTCGTACACACAAACGCGCATAAAAATCATCTGTTAATAATTCAGTGTCACGGAAAAAGTAAATAAAGTCTAAATGAAATCGTATACATCACTGGCGCATTGAGCGAGGTCAGAGTTTAAAGTGCTATTAAGAGTGGGTAATATTCACACCAACTTCAACATCGAATAAATACTCATACGTCATTGATTCAGTGACTTTATACCACTCCAGACGGTTTTGTTTTGCTTAGCAAGATGTTCAGATAGCGATTGTAACAGTTAGTCAATAAGACGATTGTAACAGTTAGTCAAAATGCGATTGTAACAGGTAGTCAAAATGCAATTGTAACAGGTAGTCAAAAGGCGATTGTAAAATTTAGTCAGTAAGGATATTTAACAGCCAGTAAGGCGATTGTAACAATGAGTCAGTAAGGATATGGTGACAGTTAGTCATTAAGGCGATTGTAACAGTCATTAAGGCGATTGTAACAGTTAGTCTGTAAGGCGATTGTAACAGTTAGTAAGGTGATTGTAACAGCTAGTCAGTAAGATGATTGTAACAGTTAGTCAGTAAGGCGATTGTAACATTTAGTCAAAAGGCGATTGTAAGTTAGTCAAAAGGCGATTGTAACAGGTAGTTAAAAGGCGATTGAAACAGGTAGTGAAAAGGCAATTGTAACAGTTAGTCAGTAAGGATATTGTAATAGTTAGCCAGTAAGGCGATTGTAACAGTTAATCTGTAAGGCGATTGTAACAGCTAGTCAGTAAGGCGATTGTAACAGTTAGTCAGTAAGGCGATTGTACCAGTTAGTCAGTAAGGCGATTTTAACAGTTATTCAGAAAGGCGATTGGGACAGTTAGTCAGTAAGGCGATTGTAACAGTTAGTCAGGAAGACGATTGGGACAGTTAGTCAGGAAGACCATTGGGACAGTCAGGAATGTAATTATGACAGTTAGAAGGCGATTTCTTAAGCACGCTGCCTAAAAGGGCTCGTAGCGTTCCAATTATACATGGACATTTTTCTAAATTTTTATAGCATGCTACTTTAACAAAGAAAATTAAATGCTACGACGCCATTTAATTCAACGCCAATGCATAAGTAAGTAAGCCCACTGCAAGCCCAATCTTAGGGAGAAGGCAGTTGTTTTTCACCACTCTAAACTCGATCTGCGCAGTTTATTTATATATATTGTTCTACAACTGGTCGATTTAATATTTCTTTTAATGAGATATTTTCACTACCTGTGTGTGGATGAAATACTTGTGGGTTAAATATTTATGTGAATTAGATATTTTCACTACATGTGTGTGGATTAAATATTTCTTTTAATTAGATATTTTTCACATTTCCTTACTTCACATACTGTAAGGAGGGGGGATGGTGTGTCTTGAAGACCCAAACCCCTCTTCTTCCTATGTGCGCGTGCACACAAACACACTTATAATTCATAGTGTTTGCAGTGATTTATATTGCATAAATATAAAATAAAACGTTTATAATTAATACAGTAATATAAATACATTAGAAACACTGCAATCACTGCTACGAATATATAAATAGTTACAATCACTACTATCGCCACCACGATTATATAAATAATTATATAGCAGATACCATTATCATTAATATGTTTATATAAAAGCAAGGATTACGTGAGAACTTATTTGTAAGAATTGATTTTACCGTAGTCTGACATTTCTGTTTACGTGACGTAAATTTAGTAGTTGATGGTGTCTGACTGGATCCAACCTGTGTGATTTGAGCCACTAACACCTGCTCGCCAGCAATGTTCTCCACGCTGTACGGCACGCGATTGAAATGAAGGGGAGGTAAGAAATATGTCTGCGCGTGAAGTTCAGGGTACCACGCCTTTATGCACTGGAGCCAATAGTTTTCAGCTGATTGCTGTGACGACTGACCTTGATCCTCATTGGACGCCTAATGAAATTATAGGAAGAATGACGTCACACTAAACTTTGTATTACAGACCATTGTTCACTTCTGCACTTCTGATATCATTACAAAACCAAAATGTTGGTCTCTACTATTAACAGATTTTTGTACCATCGCAATGGGTACTTTATCCATTATAATATTGGCTAGAGTGATTGTTTGAAACTATCCAGTGTATTCACTTTCCTTCACTAGGCTAGGGTGTACTACTAACCCTACTCCACAACCAGTGTCACAGAGGACGAGAACACAATGTCCATTTATGTGTGCATTAAATTATGTTACCTGGGCAATAACGCTTAATATGGCCTGGTTTGCCACAGCTAAAGCACACTACTGGTTAGTTCTTAACACATTTGTCTTTACTGTTGGGGTGAGATGTGGGTACTATATCTTTTAATCTTTATTTTTGGAGTAAGGTATGGGTATTCTATCTTGGTCTTTAATGTTGGGGTGAGGTGTAGGTAATCTATCGTTTGTATTTTTAAATGATGGAGGCGATGGAGGCCCATACATGGTCATGCGTATCGATGTATTGATTACGGTTTTGTGAGATTCAGATTTATACCTAGCTGTTAGATCAGTATGTTTCCCGTATATCTCCTCTTATTTATCAGCTGCTTTTAACCAATCTGTCAAACTCTTTGGTCTTTTGTCTATAACATAAACAAAAATAGTTGGCGGACATGAATAGGTTAACTTATTAATCACAAAGTGATCTCTAATGTCTTTCCAATTGCTAATCTCTACTTCGTCTAGTTTTAACCATCTGGTCAAGACGTGCTGTAGCTTACTTACGGCCTGTAAAAATGCATCAGTCTGCTCTCTCTTAAACTGGTGAAACCTACGTCTGTATGTCTCATACATCATTCTGAAGTACACTAAATGTTTGGGTGGTGGTAGTGGCGATTTTGCTTTCGATTTTAGCGTCACCACTGGAGCTTTCGTGGATCATTTCGTCTTCAGACGTTTTCTGATTTGTAGTGCTCCAGTGGGATATGCTCACGTCACGAGTATTCGGGGAGCGCAGGCGGTGTTGCAGTTAAAGGTTTGGTTTGTTGCTTGTTCGGTGCTGGGGGCTGCTGTCCAGCGATCGTGTTGTTGTTGGAGTTTTTTTTTGCTTCGGTCGTGACGTGAGGAGATCTACCGCAGTCGGGATACTAATGTAGCGGTCCTATTTTCACAAATAGGCGTATGATCAGCGGCTTTGGGCCGAACCGACCTTCGCCCATGTAGTGGAGTAGTGGCGTATTGAGGTGAACCGCTTCGGACGTTAGCTATGCTGCAGGTGATTTTCCAGTTTGAGACTCTTGCAGTACGTTTGCCCGAGTAACAATTGTCCTCGGCTTTCCTATTTTGTATCATCGGTACCTGTAGTGCTTTGGTTGAAATCGCCATCGGCTTCTGTACTGGGTTTGTGTTGTGTGGATGTGTATTGTGTTTATTGTTATAGCCACCACAGAGTACGGGCTTTTGATGACATTGAAATTATGTTTCTACACAGGTGTCTGATATTGCTTGCCTATGTTGATCCCATATCCATTTAAGGGGATCTTCATCTTTTCTTCTTGATCGTCTGCGAACTGGATTCAGTGTAATGTGTCTTGTTAGCTGCGTTTTCAGTGGTTTGAGTCTCATTTGTTATGGTTTCCATGGCTGCAGTTTGTGGTTGTGGTAAGTTATTTTGTCTTTCCTTCTCAGTCTGTGTTTCCATCATTGTAGCTGTAGTGCTTGTTTCAATTGCTTCGTCTGCTGTTTTACGACACTGGAGCTATCTGAATTGTAAGTTGTCTATCGGACTTTGGTTTCTTTTTGTGGTCTGCGTCTCTGATGTTATTGGTTTGTTTTTCTGTCGTGTGTGTTTATTTGCTGTGTGTCATTGATTTGTCGTCTTGTGAGCTGGTTGTTGTGTTCAATGCTGGATTCATCTGTGTTGTGGCTGTAGTTGGAGATTCTCCTGTTTGTACTTCTGCGTCTGCAAATGTTGGATGTTCTACTTTGGTGTTGAGATGGCATTACGTTGTGGGGGGCATCTTGTGATGTCGAGAGCAGAGGCTTTTGTATATATTTCTGGAGTTTTCTTGTTAATTCTGGTTCCTTTTGCAGAGTTAAAAATATTGATCATGCAAATGTAGAGGTCGTTGGGTGTGGCATAGATGTAGTAGTAAGGGGAGAGAGGTGTGTCATTCATTTTCTCACAGACGTCGCACTGCTGCCTGGTACATTGTTGTAGGTGTTTGAGGTTAGGTGGATTATAGTTGATGTCATATGTGTCACCTGTGTCCATTTTCTGGCAATGGTAGACCGATTTGAGTGCTGTTGTTGGTTGAATATCTCCGTCGGTGATCCAAAGCGAAGACTATATCATCATAATTAACAGTTCAGCCTTATATTTCTCTTATGTACAGCTTCCTCTGGTAGCCTATCAAAGACCATGCTGTACAGCCTTTCATTCTTACTACTAATATATTAAGCCTTAGTTGTTGTTTTTTTTTTCTGGTAGACTTAATCTCACAGCACATTGCTCAAACCTCAACATGTAATCTTCGATATATATATATATATATGTATATTATATATCACTTATTTTAATTTTATTTTTAAAAATATGCCTTTCGGTAAGTGGATGGATTTTGCTATATATACTTATTTATTTATCATGACAGACCATTACAGTCATGCTGCTGAATGATGCGCAAAAGGGAATTAAGCACTGCTAGAACTGAATCTGTATTTGTCTTCTTTCGGCAACATTACCAACTTACATTTGAGGTAATCATGCTTAAAATGAGATAATAATGAAGTAATTGAGCTAGCAGCCGGTTTCATGTCGCATTGACTCAATGAATATATTTCTAAAAGTGATGTGGTATCTTCAAATAAAATATTTCGCACCAACGTGCAGCAACAGGGACAGAAAAGCAAGAAACCTTCTAGCAGCTTTTCATTTCTTTATTTGATTCATGTAGAGCACTGCTCACCGGACACACAAAGACTCTTAACTCTAACTTCCTCTGTTAATCTCTCCCTCACACGGTTGTTGTTGGTGGTTATGCTAACAATTTAACGTCGACACGTGGATCATTTCATCATAAGACGTACTCTGATCTGTAATTTTCCACTGGGACATGCTTCCCCCACGAGTATTTGGGGAACACTGGCGGTGGTGTTCCTATTGGGAGTTTTGTCTTGGTACTTGCTCGATGATAGTGTCTGTTGTTGTATGTGATGGGCAAAAATTTGCCTGTCCCTATTTCTAAACTTAATTGTTATATAATTTGTGACATGACCATCGGGCACTGCACATGATGATATGTTTGTAACTACCAGAGTTAAAATAACAACTCAAGTAAAGAATATCGATTATCTAGATTAGAGTATTGGATGTCGGACATTTAAATATGTGATCTATTTCAAAACTTATTTTTTATTTGTTGCGATAGATATTATTTTTATAATAAATCTTTTATTTTATGTTATACATTTCTTATGTGTGCATTGACATGTCTGGAGTAGTTAGTGGGTGGATGGGGGTTCGGAATCTATTGTTTGTAATGAAAGTTAACCAATATTGTAATTTTAGATTATTCCTTAAGTAAGAAATTCCACCTGCGAATAGAAATTATGTGCCAGTGGTGTGTAAGCTTATAGTGATATCCGAGTGGGACATTCATATTAGGAAACAAATCCTAAATTTAACCAATGATAAGCGATTATGGTTATTACTGATAAATCAATTCATAAGTAATAACGCGTAATATAGATTAGTGTACCAGGCGCGTCACAGATAGTATAACACTAAATATGACTATAACGAGGTACATCAATCTCTGTTTGTGTTATCAATTGAACTATTCCTATTTTTTATAATGGTATTTACAGGATGGTCAGACGAAGGTAGCAGGTTGAAAATTTAAACTTGTAATTTTCTTTCATAGAATTGCTGCAATCGATAAATTTACCATTAAATGACACGTCCACTTAAAGACATAAAATCGTCAGAACACTTCTTATTCATAATTAACACATAAATAAAGAAATAGTAAGATGAATATTTATACATTTGTAGATTGATTGAGAAATGAATATAGGGTTTGTTGAGGATTTAATACATAATGGACAGTGCACACACACGCACACACACACAAACACACACATGAATTACATATGAATATATTTATGTTGTTAGAGAAAATGAGAGTGAGACACGAAGAAAGAAAGAGTTACTGAGATGTATAAAGAAAATCCTCCATTGTTGCATGTCCTAGAGATACTTGCTGTTGTGACTGTCGACCTTTGGTTTATTTCTCTATCTCTCTTCCACACACACACGCACATGCGTTTTCCTTAACTTCTAAAATAATTTATTAATAGATTACTTAAAAGACACCGATACAAGTTCCAATATTATAACACTGAAAATGGTGGGTTAAACTCAATAATTTCTTAATACTTTCTTTTCGTAAAGGGAACTTCAGATTAACAGACTTCCACGAAATGAACAGCTCAAGATGTACAGATAAACGACGGATACGTAGATTTAATGTCAAAAATAATTTTAAAAAATACTTTAAATAAATTCACCCTAATCAGTTAAATTATATATTAAGAATTCATGAAATTGTAATTTTAACACTCTATTGTTACATTTTGCTTTGTACACCAAGATGAACTTCTTTGCAAACAAACTGATTTATTTGGGTCATTACATTAAGCCTCTATAGACATTTGCCACTGACAGTGGATATCGATTCGGTTATCTAGAACGCAATAGCAAACAAAAGCCAATCATGTGTATAATAAAACATGTGAAAACATGTCTCAGACCCTATGAGTCAGGCTGTGTAAGCACGCTATGTTAATAAACAGATACGTTAAATAAACAGTTTTTGCGCTGACGTCCATTAATGTACTGGTTGTCGAGCACGATTGACTTCGATAGGACAATTGAGACTATACCTTTTACCGATTCCCCTTACGCACATAATAACGCCTGAATTAAAACAGAACAACAAAGTAGAAGCAGAGAATAAACTCAGTGCACGAGATAACTTTTAAATATTTTAACTTTGCTTATAACAATATGTAAGCTTTCTGTACACGTGCTCATAAAACAGAAGTAACCTTTCTTAAAATAATAAGCAAAGGGGAGTAACTGAGCTGGACGCTTTATAAAGTATACTGAATATGTTTTATTTTTAATATATTGCTCAGTGTGTAGGCTGTATAAACTAAACGCTTATTATTTATTGAAATCATGGGAACATAGACATATACGAAATACACACTTGTTTTGAAAGTTTTTTTTTCATTAATGAGTGTTAAAACTCTAAATTGCAACAAAAAAAACCGATTTTTATAATATCATATATCATAATTATATCAGTGTCAGCCAGTCTGGTAGTAAGTGGCTGTATATTCAGTGCGTAATCTTCAAACTATCATTGACCTTCATTTTGGACGGATTTAGTTCTCTTTTATATATAGCTTGACCTACTTCTTTTAGCGCAAGTCTGCTGTGAAAAACAAGAGCGATATATGCAATGTGACGTGCATTTTGGGAAAGAATAAGAGCAATGCGACATATATAATGGTAAAAAGAACCGGTAATCTTATAATGTACAATTATGACAGGTGAGAAACGAACATATTGAAAAGTATGAAATATAATTACAGTGTGACACTGTGTGTACAGGGACAAATAATTGCCATGTTCTACAGTGAAATTATACAAGAAGGACAATGAAATAGCGTCGAACTCTTTGACAGCAAACATGAGAGAAATTAAATCGTGAGAACGCGAAAAGCAGGAAAACGTAATTGTGTTGTGCTTTGTGAAATGTTCAAGAAACTAATTTCATTTTGAAAACTAAAGGGAAAGAAGAAGTATTGTGACATTGTAAATAACACACGAATTGTATCACATAATTGTAAAATGTAGGAAATGAAGTTTGCTTTATGAAACTGTCAAAAGTAGAAATATTAATAACATTGCGACATTTCAAACAGTGCCATAAGGTAATTTCGTTTTACAATATGTCTAAAGAACAGGGAGATAATTGCACTAGATCATCGTGAAGTGCAGCGAAGTTAATTTAATTAAGGCAATGCTAAAATAAGGAACTGTATTGTGAAGTGAAGTTTTTACGAAAAAAATATTAAATATGACCAGCACGATTGTGCCATCTTGTACTCTAAGCGGCGATAATAGTGTGTTAGTCTGCCTTTTTTAAATTCTGGGTTTGTAGCATTTGCCTTTATGATTATTACTAATGTAGTATTTGTCGTAATGATTATTACTAATGTAGTATTTGTCGTAATGATTATTGCTAATGTAGTATTTGCCGTAATGATTAAATTACTAAATGATTTGTTGTAGTATTCTTGCATTACTCTCGCATGGAGAGCACCGTCATTGAATTAAAATTAATAAAATAGCATTCCGTTTCATTCGACTATATCTCTTATTTTTAAAAGCCACTTACCAGATGCTTATTTCCTAGGTCAACAATTCTATGTCTCTTGGTATGCCTATGAACTCTTAACATACAATCATGCGAAACACTTTTAAAAAATGTACACGATTAAATGCAGCAATGAATGAATATATATAATGAATAGCGCAAAATCATGTCGTTATATTATAACCAAATCTGATGAATATTTCTAAGTACAACACACATGCGAACACATTAGTTACTCCAGTTACTAAATAAATGAAGGATTAGGAAAATTTAGCATCCAATTGATCTGTTAGGATTTGCATTTAAATGCAAAATATTGTTTTGTCTATAATTTTATCATGGTGAGGGAAACACGTGATGAAGAATGCAAGATAAAAAATAAACGCCAGCACTTTCTCTTTACATAAGCTTATTAGTAGTGATTGAATTAAACAGTACTAGTACATTGATGTCTTGCTAAAACAAATACAGATTCACAGCTTAGATTTCTTCCACCTCGAGTTCCAGAACTAACCTGTACCCCTTATTTGTTTTATTCTGCCCAGCGCGTGAGTCATATAGCCTATAATTAATTACCTGACTGTAACATTAAAAGTATGCAGACATATTTTCAAATGTATCCGGCTTTCAACAGAGACCGTTACTCTGGGGGCATGTCATAATTCTATCTTGCTCTGGGTCGAGGTCATATCCTTGAAATCATTTCCTCTTTAGAAAAAAGAAAGAAACGCGTTCTCTCCAGCTCTAGATTGAAGTCCTACTGATGACGGTGCCTTGTTAAACTTACTACATAACGCTACCTGAAAGTGTTCTGTTCGGCTCTGGCTTGATTGTTTGATTGTTTAGTTAGTGGGGTGCTTTACCCGATGCCGATTTCGTGAAGAAGCGATAGGCTGGTGTGAGGATGGATCGTGATACTTTTCTAGTAACCATTGCAGGTGATTTTCTCTCTCTCTCTGCGTTTGGTAACTTTTGTGTTCCTTTTCACAGCATATATGGGCAGGATTTGGAGAAACTTCAGTAGTTTATTGACTTTCTTATAGACGAAAATTAATATCGAATTTATAGGAAAGTGGTCAACAACCTTTCATCGATAAGGTTTGTGTAAATGTATTTGGCGCGAATATGAATACAGTTCTGGAATATTTGTATAGTATTAGTGTAATAGTCAGTTTTTGACATTTTCTGACGCTCCACTTTTGGACATTTACTCAATTAATCAAATTTAGTTATGCAAATCGTAATATATTTGCGGATCTGTCATATTCTGCAGTCTATAATTAGTAAGGCAGAAAACATGCATATATATGATGGTATCTTTTCTTGGTGCTTTAAATTAAGTTCATAAATAATTTAGTTTCTTGGCTTCACCTGCAGAATACCTCTGTAATTAGCAAAAAATATAATCATTTATATATATATATATATATATATATATATATATATATATATATATATGGAAATTACTTTCAAAGGTAATGTCACTATAGGGTATGAAAACCTTTAGCCTTATCACGCAGATATATACAAGTATAGTTAGCAATTATCAATAGTCCGTTCTGCAATAAAATAATCACATTAGTAAACCTGCTATATTATTAGTGCCGAATTAAACCCTGTGGAGGCTCCTAGGCAGTCGAAATCTCGAGACGCGCTTGCAAATTATCTCCTATGTAATTTTCTTTCAAGATCAAATCAGTTCAATTTTATTTTGATTCGTTGTCGCGGGGCCCTAAAATGGCTTAAAAGTCATTTGGTTCATCGGTCGGTGCCTACTCGGCCTATTTAGTAATCAGGCGCTGTATCGTATACGTATGCTTTGTATTTATTAAGATTAAATTAACCTTCAAGTAGTGAACAAATACCACTGTCTGCCTTAGAAATCCAAGACTAGTTATTAACATTTATATGTGCAGGTATGTATGTTTACTTGCATTGATTAAAGTGTATATTTAAAAATGCAAATCTGATAGATATCTTGAAAATAATAATTAAAGTTAAAATAATACATCGAGTGCACATAAGAAAGACTAAGTATAAAGCCACAGCATAATCTTAGTAAAAGAAATGAAACATCACATCAGCTAGAATTCAAGAGGCAGATACACGTTGTGAAAGAGTAGGTAATATTTCACATATTCAAATACACGATTTAAATGATTTTCATACTTACACAGTTTTGACCTTAGAAATGAATTGCGTTTTACTAGAACTGTTAATATTGACCCGGCAAAATAATAACACCTGTATATCAGTAAGCGTTTTAGACCGTTCTAGTCATCGTAAGTGCAGAGACATGTCACAACGTGCAGTGCAGTTTCCTTATCGGATTTCAGTTTGACATTTTAAATTTGTAGAACGAAGTGACTAGCGACTCTCATATTGAGTACACGTATAACCCATAAAAAACAGGTAGAAATATTTTACATTCCAATTAGAAGCAAATTCAAGTATTCATGAACCTTAAGTAGGTGATACGTGATATATACCTAGGCGAACAAGCTATTTATGTACCTTATGAAATTGATACGTGAAATATACCTGGGCGAACAAACAATATTTACGTACCTATACGTAAGTGATACGTGATATATACCTAGGCGAACAAGCTATTTATGTACCTTATGAAATTGATACGTGAAATATACCTGGGCGAACAAACAATATTTACGTACCTATACGTAAGTGATACGTGAAATATACCTGGACGAACAAACAGTACTTTAACTTTAAGAACTGTTTGCAAATAAAGAAAAAATCTATTTGTTGGCATTATCAATAATGCATATCATCGACTTTGTTCTGTTGTATATATGTACAAGTGAAGAGATTTTTACTGCAATTGTATCTAATTTGAAAATGATTTTAAGATGTCTAGTTATTTACAAATGTAGCATATTTTCAGAGAAGCCCGTGGAAAAAAAATATGTTAAATATTATCATATAATTGAAACTCATTCGAATTCTGAGGACGAAAGCAAGCGACATCAAAGCACAAAAATTCTTATAGAACTCCTTAGACAAATCACAATTAACTAAAATTGCAGTGAAATACAACATGTGGAAGAATGTATCATACACTATTTATATGGTTACATGCAATGCACCAGAATTTAGACTCGACCTTCTATATCCAACACGAAATATACACACCCATTCAAAATAACATTTTTATTTTATAACGTATCATTCAACTGACAAATAAAGTCGAAATTTAAACGGAAACGTTTCGCTTTGTGAACAATCTTTAAACAAGTTATCGATGTTTTTTGCCATGGCGATTACTAAAAGGTCGGGTGTGGCCGGAGGAAAACAAATCACACATGCAATTTTTCCTCCCTTGATCGCTACAATCGACAAATGTCACTTTTATACACAAACATGACACGAGGACAAGAAATCACAGTTTACACAGACACACACACAGACACACACACAGACACACACACACACACACACACACACACACACGTACTCACACACTTATAAACTGTATTGAACATTGTGCAGTAGACTGGCAGATAATATTTTAATATATAAACGAACATTTCATTAAATTAATACACTTGCATTGATTCACCGATAGATATATGCATGCTGAAGCTTTGTCGTTTTTAATATAAATACAGTATAACATATATGTATACTTATGTCTCCTTTGTGAACTGCTACTTCGCGCAGTGAATTATTATTCTTTGCAATTATTCCAAAATTTCAGGAAAATAGTGTTCATTAGCATTAGAGATTAACTATGGCCTAAATTGAGAGATGAATAAGAATATTGATGTATAATTAAATAATAATAACAATGCTTACTACACAGATATTGTGCAGAAACAACGCTATGTCTCCTTTATTAATATTGTCATCAAAAGTTATCCTCGTTTCTTTTGTTCATGCACTGTTAACATTCTTATCTGTATTATCTCGTGGGAAACTATTATTTTGAGTGGGTGTGTATATTTCGTGCTGCAAATCGAAAGTTGATTCTCCACACGCATTGTGTGTATATGACAGAAATCACTTAACTTCATTCAGGCTTCTCAACCTTATCAATAATCACTTCTAGAAGATTTAATTTTACTGACTTTCATCACTTACAAACTGCATCATAGTAATGTTATTCAATCAGCTACGGACACTGAAAGACAGAAAGGTACCTTTTTGCTTATTATTTTCTCCATATGACAAGATTCCTCATGGTTCAAGATTTGATTTGTTATGACCTTTTCAGTTTGCCTCACCCATGTATGTATGTGTATGTGTGTATATGTATATGTGTATGCATGAATGTATGTATGTGTGTATGCATGTAATTGTTTATGTTTATGTGTGTGCATGTATATATATATGTATATATATATATATGTGTGTGTGTGTGTGTGTGTGTGTGTGTGTGTGTGTGTGTGTGTGTGTGTGTGTGTGTGTGTGTGTGTGTGTGTGTGTGTATCTGCATGCATTGTGTATGATGTATGTGTGCAAGCATATGTGTATGTATGTATGTGGTTTATTTGACAAAATGTTTTAGCACTAATTAAAAAATATATATATATTGTTAAATTTGTGCACGATACTGCTCAACCGGGTATAATTTAAAGTAATTTATAACTTATTTTCAATTATGTAATTGTGAATGCATAATAAATACCATTGCTTTATTTACAATTAGACAAAATAATTTGACTGATTAAAGTTCAATGATGTACTATGATAGACACACAAGGTATTAATAACTCAAAGCACATACAAACCATATGTCCGCCCTCTTTCACATTATCGTAAGGACGTACAATCATTGCTGACAACAATTTTGCTTTGGTAAAGTGATTGTGCAGTAATTTCGCTTTAGTGGATGTAATGTGATAGGGACATTTTTGATAAGTTTATATTTTTATTTTTAATTTTATTTTATCTTTCATTTTAACTGTCACCTACTAAACCTTATGGATAACTAATAAGATGAAGTAATCAACTACACTGAACATAAACTAGTGTTTGGAGTGTTGTCATGTTTAGGACAGGTAAATTGAATGTGAATCATTTCGTGATTACTGTCCTCATTTTATGTGAAAGGAGTTATTACCCCTTACGATATCGAATATGAGTAACTGTGCGTTTGCCTGTTATAGGTTCAAGGCAGATCTATAAATAGATAAGGAAGTAAATTTGAAATATGCCAGAAAGGTAGATATATAAATAGATGAGGAAGTAAGTTTGAAATAGGTCAGTCATGTAAAGCCGCGAACATTTGTACTTGATACCGTGAAATTTGTTTGTTCACTTTGTACTTCAGTACAATCTCCCAACCTATTTATGTCGATATCTATTCATAGATTTATTTCATATAATGTTCTCTGCTGTTGTTAAGCGGGATTTCGATAATCGCTTTAAGAAGTTATCTCATGATATTGATTTTATCACTGTGTGATTTAGTAATGCATGCATTTGAGCATATACAAGAGGTTGGTGGATGGAAAGTTGAAACAGAAAAATAGAAGTAAACAATGCAATTTAGTACACTGCTTTTTATTAATTTATTTCTAATCTCACTATACGTAAAAATACATAATGTGAGTAAAGTTTGTAGTGAGTCAAGTTTTGTAATGACTTGATTTTTCTTACGTTCTATTACTTCTCTCTATGATCAAAGGAGAAATAAGTAACATTATCTATGTGCCGTCATGACTGTACTGGAAACATACACACACACACACACACACACACACACACACACACACACACACATATACACATATGTAAAATACAACACTAGACCATTTGTGTGGATCGTCCTTCTTGTCTGTTAATTTGACTCCTAGTGTTTCAGGTATTAGTCTTTCAATACTTTAAACATTTAGACGGACAATGGCAAAACTTACTTTGGATAGAATGACAGGAAGAATGAGAAATGGATAAGAGAGATATTGAAGTTAAAATGAGAGAATCCAACATCCACATGAATTGTAAACTCTTTTGTTATTTCTTGATCATAACAGAAACCTACTTCTTTATATTTCAATTTAAACTTTCTTTGTTCTTTATTAATAATACAAAAATTACAACATTTTCACGTCCTTTTCCTCTCTCTCCTCTTTTCTCTTAATTTCTCTCTCACTCCATCTCCTTTACTTCGTGTATTCCAAGAAGTAAATCCTGCAACACACATATTCCCAATTTATCTTTATCCCACATTACAAGTTCAAGCATGTTGCTGTATTATTTTAAGCGAGGTATCCATTTCATTGACATACATGTACCAAATATTATCACTATCCTACATGCTATCTTCTTATCAGTTTAAATATCTCTTAATAATTCATTCATTAAAGTAGGTACCTTAATCATTAAGAGATTTCTGACATTCTAAAGACTGGAAGGAGTTTCTACCCGGTAGGTATAACAGAATATGGCACTATTTACCGTTCGTTCTGGAACTGTGTAATTATATGCTTTCGTGACACACATTCACGCGTGCAGACATAAACATGCATGCACACACCGATCGATCAATCGATAGATAGATAGTTAGACATACATACAGACAGACAGATAGATAGATAGATAGATAGGTAGATAGATAGATAGATAGATAGATAGATAGATAGATATCATATTTAGTACATTCATGATGCATGATATGTAAACGATAATTGAAATGTTTCAAGATCTTTAACAAATGACATTTTTTGGTACATTATAATTTTCCTGTTCAACCCCTGATTACGGAGCCCATCTGTTACACACCGAAGTTGTCGCTCTACTGTCAAATGTTTTAGAATAAACTGTCAATATTGTTGACATGGAGATGTAGAATGGTTGGGCGAAAAAGGAGGATAACAATGCGCCACCTGCAATGTTTTCCTTCACTGATAAATGCACACAACAAATATGCACATTTATGGCACAATAACACGACCATATGAGGAAACAAAATTGCACACTTCTAATTCACCATTTTGCAATTGATTACCAGTAATTTAGCATTTAAATAATTATAAAAATAACTAGTGAAATAAATACACCTGCATTAGCATACTAATTAATGAAGGAATGTAGAAGTTATTTTTCTTTTGTCGGGATGTTATATGACATACATTGAGCACATACAGGAATACAGAGTTGACGGTGTTTGTTTACAAAGAGCTACAGGCAGAAGGCAAATAGTCAATGATGCATATACATAAACAGTTATCGAGGTTGTGCGAGAGACAGAGAGATAAAGAGAGAACGGGGGAGAGAAATAAAGAGAAATATGAGACACAAAGACCTTCCATAGTTGTATATATGAAAGCACATGCTTTTGAAACAGTTGAACTGTTTCTCTCTATCTATCTTTCACAGTTGTACACCCACACACACGTATACACATGTACTAACATTCATAATATTTTACTTCTATTAATACAAGCCCATATCTACGTTTTGCCTATATAGACACTGGTGTCTGCGAGTCACTATTGATTCAGTTATTAGAGCGTAATGGCAATATGTATATAAACATGTGCAAACACGTCACAGACTTTATCAGTGAAGTTGTTTATCGAGCTTTTATGACTTCACTCAAAGTATCTGTGACGTGTCTGCACATGTTTCCTTAAATGCTTGTGCTGTGCTCTTTGTTGCTATTTCGTTCTAGACACTGAAATAAGGAAAAGATAATTGTATTGTGAGAGTGCAATTAGGGGAAATGATTGATAATATTAACAAGCTGGTGTTACTTTGGACTATTAGCGATTACGTTAAAATGTGTCTGCAATTTTATTCAATATAATGTTCTAACTATTGCTATAATGATAATAATTATTACTAAGCTATTTATTGTAGTCTACATTCATTATAATTATCAATTGTTTGCTTACCCTCGCATTGAGTACATAATGATCGAATTAAAATTAATGAAATACATTTAGTTTCATTCGCCTAACCATCTTACTTTAAAAGAAATGACATATTCCGCTTGATTATTTCCTAGATTAGCATTTCAGTATGTCAGTTTGGTATACCTATTAAGACTGCCAACACACATGTCATGTGTATGACTGCAATGTGTGTGCAAGACTAAATGCAGCAAGAAAATCAATAATTTTTATGTTGTAACCATGACTGACATATATTTAACTACACATGCTTAATGTCCATAGTAAACAAACATTACCCTATCTTAATAATGATGTCATCCATTCATTACATTATGCACCTTAATGTAGGTAGATAATGTTAATAACTAAGTATATCAAGGCAGTAAAATCATATAGAGACCTAAGTGCTGTGCTGTTTGAATTGATATGAAAGCAGTAAAATCATATAGTGACCTAAGTGCTCTGCAATACTAGAATCAAATCAATGATGATCTATTGTGTGGAAAATGATTACTTTTTTCTTGAAATGGAAAACACGCACACAGAGATACACACACATGCAGGCATACGCAGTTGTTATCTTTAGTATATGCTATTGGAGGTATTTTGGTTTTGCAATACGCACTGTCCGTGTCTGTAATGTGTATTCACCCTGGATGGGTGTGCGTGCATATGTACTCTGTATGTTTGAGTCGACTCCTTGATCATACGCATTGTGCATAATCTACTCCCACCGTTCTCCAGCTGACGTTTGACTAGGGAATTCTCTAATCTTCTCTTCCTGATTTCTGGGCGAGCTGTGTTCCACAAGTTGTTTACTAATCGCCTTCTGGCACAGTAAAAATCACTGTCTGACCTTGAGTATACTGCTAAGTCATTTCACTCTGAATCGGAGCTAATTACATAAATATTAGTAACCGACAAAGGTATAGTCATTGAAAAGTTGTTACAACCACTGGAAATAATTTCTGTAGGTATAGTCATGTTTTGCCTGTATGCTGTCACTTTCTACCTGTATGTTGTTCTGCCTGTAATATTTCGCGATTAGTGAAGATTTTCCATCTCAAATTTTCATCACGTGGACTTTTGTGGTTTTCTGTGAACTATGAGTGAATCGGGTAGCGGCTGAACAAAATTCTAGGAAGCAGGTATGTATGTGTGGTGTGTATGTGTGTGTGTGTGTGTGTGTGTGTGTGTGTGTGTGTGTGTATGTGTATATGGTTGTATATATATATATATATATATATATGTGTGTGTGTGTGTGTGTGTGTGTGTGTGTGTGTGTGTGTGTGTGTGTGTGTGTGTGTGTGTGTGTGTGTGTGTGTGTGTGTGTGTGTGTGTACTCGGTGCTCTGCATTATGAAATGACTAAAGGTCTGGTTATTTGGTGTCATGTTTGTTTGATTGTGTAGAATTTCACTAGAGGAATGAATGTCTAAAGTCACCTTAAATAGCATAACTGAATTCTGGTTTGATGTTAGTAACTTTTTCTCAATACAGGAAAGAATTGGAGTAAGGTGTTTATGTTGTTACTGTGGCAGTGTGACAAACATAGATTAGGCATCATTAGTTCTGACACTGCTTATATATATATCCAAATATCCAAAACGAACATGCACACAGTGTCAAAGTGATGCTTAACTTTATCAGAAATGTATCAAAGTCAGTCCTAGTTAGTGTATCGAAATCAGATCTTGTTAGCAATATTGTACCATGTCAGTTTTAGTTAGCAATACTGTACCAAGTGAGATCTAATTAGCATTACATTATCAGGTCAAATCTAGTTAACAATACTGTATCAAGTCTAATCTTGATAGCAATGTTGTGTCAAGTCAAATCTAGTTAGCAATACTGTACCAAGTCAGTTCTATTTAGCAATATTGTATCGTCAGTTTTAGTTAGCAATACTGTAGTAAGTCACTTCCTTTTAGCTATAGTCTACCAAGTAAAATCTAGTTAGCAATACTGTAGTAAGTCAGTTCTAGTTAGCAATACTATACCGAGTCAAATCTAGTTAGCAATACTGTACCAAGTCACTTCTAGTTAGCAATACTGTGCCGATTCAAATATAATTAGCAATGATGTACCATTTCAGTTCTAGTTAGCAATATTGTAACAAGTCAAATCTAGTTAATAATAATGTACCAAGTCACATCTAGTTAGCAATACTGTATCAAGTCATTTTTAGAGATCATTACTGTACCAAGTCAGTTTGTAGTATCCGAAGGTTACAGGACGAGTAATTTATCACTGTCAAATGTTATTTTAATTGTTACTCAGGTTGAGACAAAGAAATAAAGAATATTGTTTAGTAATTCACTCATTATTGATTCATTCTTTGTTCGTTTGTCTGTCTCATTATTTTAATGATAAATACGAGGTAGACATTGTACATACTCATAAGTTAAACACTTAAACACAGTTGTAGCGAGTACTAAGGAAAAATGACAACTTAGATGTCACTCAAAATGCACTATCCCTTGCAATATTACATAGAAATCCATTTAAAAGATCAATAAGAAGAAAAAATACAAAGGACACGTTTAGAACATTTAAGGAAAAATATCAATCTGTAAGTGTGTGTACATTCTTTTCCCTCTAGTAGCGTATATCTTAGTGCTAGTGGTATACATGGTAGTGCTAGTAGTGTACATCTTAGTGTTAGTAGCATATATCTTAGTGTTAGTAGTGCACATGGTAGTGTTAGTAGCGTACATCTTAGTGCTAGTAGCGTACACCTTAGTGTTAATAGCGTACATCTTAGTGCTAGTAGCGTACACCTTAGTGTTAATAGTGTACATCTTTAGTGCTTTCAATCTGTAATCTTTTCTGATTCTCAATTGCTTTAGTTTCTATTTCCTTCTCTTTTATTTCTAGTTCTTTTCTTTTATGTTTGTCTTTTCTTTCAATATCAGTCTTCAATCTTTCTTTCTTATCTACATAGCTTTGTAATATAATTTGAAACTTTGTCTGATGGGGTGCCAACTGATTCAGCAATTTCCATGCCCCTCCTGTGCCCATCTCAAATGTAATTTCCATTTTAAACCGCAAAGTAACTCTACCACGGTCACGTGACTGGCGAGCTAACTGACTGATTTTACAATGAATCTCTCACACACTCAAGTAAATATAGTTACTTAAAATGCATAATAAATGTAAACAATATAACATTCGTACTCACTCAAGCAACTAATAAACTTTAAATCTAGTTAAAGTGCACAATGTAAACAACATAATCTCCACACATCAATAATGAAAAATGTGGTAAGACATATATCAACACAATATACAATCAGTAATACAAAATGTCAAAAGGTTAATAAAAATGTTCCAAAAGAGAAAAAAATATAGACAAAGTAAGACAGTTCTAGATAGTTATAAAAGTAATGAATGAGATAAGATTGCTTTCTAAATGTCTATTCCACTAGTCAAATTTATCTCTTTCTAACTCTGCCTTTTAGTCTTCGATTTCCCGTTAAGTTCTAAGTTAAACAAATTGTGCAATAATTATTTCCACACATTTACTAATTTCAACAAAATGACAATTTGTTTAAACAATTTTGACCGAATTTGTACTCATACCCGGACAGAGCCAACTATATGTGACAGGCATGCCACTTAGTTAATTAAATTATTATTATTACTTATTAACCTTTCATAGCTAATTACAAGTGATGATAATCATAATTTTATTTTATTAATGATCCTCCAACTGACACCACTCCTCTCTCACTTGGCGTATATTTTGGCGTTGTAAATGTTTTCTATATTCCACAACAACAACAAAATATTAAAGTCACATAAGATTTCTGTAAGAGGAAAACATTTTATTAAAAGAGAAGACAAATCCGTCTTTAGTCTATAGTTAACGAGCCTCCCATCCACCCACTTTCTTCTCCAACATCAGATATATATCAATATGCGTAATTTTATCCTTATCAGAGAATAGGAATAGGGTTATTATGGTAGTTATTGAAACAATTCATATAACCTAGATTAAGCGCTGTTTTGACAGTCTTTCAATTGCCTTTGCAACAATGTCACAATGTCAAAATGTCTGGGTAACAGTACTGTCTCGCTCCCACATGTGGAGAACATGGGTGCATTGTTTCCTCTCAACCAACCTGGTGATCTCTTCACCATCAGTTTCTTGACCCAGAACATGATCACAATGATTCTGGTAACTTCACTATACTGATGTACTTAACATTCCTTGCTTTGGTACATCAAAAGTAGAGGTGTAGCATACTCCATTATGCTTACACACACTGCATCAGATATTTCCATACTTCCCAGGCATCCAACTTATAACTGGCCAATGCATAGATGGTGACTGTAACCTTGAAACTTGAAACTCAACACTCAAGACTCCAAAAAGTCACATCCAAAAAACCAAAAGGCACTTGATCACTATAATTCATAATCAAGGAGCAATCCTAAGTTTCCTGTTCGTTACGACATAACTCCATTCTATCTCACACTCCATTTTCTACTTACAGTTTCCTGCAACAGTATGCAATGGCCTCATGCATACATGTGGCACAATGAGTACAACATATCAACAATTTCATGTTTTCTTAGCAAACTGTGTCAACAGCCTAGTTCAAACATTTGTCGAGATAATAGTTAACTCACATACTACATATTCATACAAGTATAACATATCAATAGTGAAAATGCATGAAATATTTCAGAGTCCATTCTCTCTCAATCAGTCAATTCAATTCACCATCAAACTAACAACTGCCTTAAAATCAGACTGTCTTCTTGGTCTCCAAATACAAATGTGATTAGAGGGTAGAATTTCCTACAGCAACTGAACTCCTTAAACTCAGCCCATTGGCTAGTCTCATTCTCTTAAATAATAATCATTGGATAATATAAAAAAAAAAAACTACTCACTCAGTTTCCATTACATCAGCAATCTAGAATATTCTTGTCTGGGGCTGTTTACTTCAACTCAGACACTCTCAAAAATAACAAAATAATGAGTGCCTAAGATCAAGTCACTGTGACAATTCAACAAACTAAATAACAATTAAATTTCAAAATAGGGAGGGCACATTTACTCTGCCACAAGTTTATTTATATGATGCTAATATGATTGTGTATTATGTATTCTACTATCTCAAGGAGAAAGAAAGTGATGATAATGATTTTGCATATGCTTTGCATTTGTATTCCTTAGTGTAGACTGTAGAGACATAACGGGTCTTGTCTTTTACTTATAACAAGGAAAATAATAGTGATTTTCTTGAAAAACTTCCTTATATCTCTTTAAGTGGGGGAATATAACGGAGCATGTTCCAACTTATAATGAGAGAAAACATGTTTACTATTTTAATGCTTAGTGATTATTGAGACATGTAAAAGTATATTATCTTTCTTTCTAAACATGTTGAATGATACTATGTGTATGTCTGAAAACCGACATAGAATTTTGGCCTTATGATTAATTTCTTAAAACTGACATATAATCTTTGTCTTGTGAATAATATTCACTTTGTGGTTGTGGTGGAAGCTTCACGGGTAACGTTTGAAATTTACTCCTAATAGAGTAGGTGTTAAGACGATGGTTATCTCAAAATGAGGGGGTTATGTGGTGGAGTAAATTTGCCTATTCCTATTTTAAAAATTTTCTCGTTATATAAATTGTTGAATTGTCAGAGTAAACTGACCTTGGGCACTCCTTATGATGGTATCTTTGAAAGTACTTAAACTCAGACACTTTCAACAGTCGAGGCAAGAATATTCTAGAATTGTTGATTTAATGCAAACAGAGTAGTTTTTATTATCCAATGATTATGATTTATGAGATCGAGACAAGCCAATGGGCTGAGATTAACAAGTTTATCTGCTGTAGAGAAATCTAATATCTAGTCACTTTGAATTTGAAGTGGCAAAGAAGAATTCCGGTTTTGAAAGGCAGCCATTAGCTTGATGGTGAGTTTGACTGGTTGAGAATGATTGGACTTAGAGACATTTTATGTATTTTTGCTATTGATATGTTTTACTTGTGCGTTATGCAGAAATGTACTATATGAGGTGACATTTATTTCTACCATAAGTATTTGAACTAAGCTGCTCACATGTAGTTTGCTAGAATTGAATTTTTTTATATGCTGTGTTTATTATGCTGTGTGCGTGTATCGGACTAATAAATACTGTTGCAGGAAACTGTAAGTTGAGATTTGAATGTAAGATATAATGGAGTTATAAAGTGATGAACTGGAAAACTTAGGGCTTGTCCTCAATTATGTTTTTTTCAGAAACAACGTGTCGTCTTTCACGTGTTTATTGAATCTACTGATTCACTGATTATAAACCACTACGACCAGAAGATGCAGAAATTGTCTGTCGCAGTGTGTGTCAATGTAAACGAGTACACTACACTCTTTTGATGCATCATGGCAAAGTATGCTGAGTACATCGGGAAATTTCTGTACAGTGTGGTTACTAGAATTACTGTAGTCATGTTCTGCTTGAAGGAACTGACATGGTGACGAGGGCGCTCAAGTTGGTTTCAAGAGCATAGTAGTGCATTAGTGTTTTCCGCATGTGTGGATTCAGACACGTGTTGATGCGGACATACTGACAATGTTGCAAAAGCAAGTGCAAGATTGTTGAAGCAGCACTTAATCCAGGTTATGTGAACAATAATTCAGCTGTCCGCTTGACCATATTAAGGTAAGCTATGTTTCGCTAATCTCAGATATTTATATCTTTACATCTATGCACATATCACATGTGCTTAAGTTGCAAAGAGAGTTGTCATAATATTTTGTAAATACATGTCTACTACAGAAAAGAAAACTTAGGAAGAAACACACTTTGCACTGTAATTTTATTCATGAAATTTATTATATCATTACATTTCTAATATTTCCACGTATGTGATGTTTTGCAGAATGAGGAAACCATTTTGTTAATCACCAAGAAGAAAAGATGTATGGAAACGAAGTCTGCCTTGCAAATTCTTCGCTCTTTGATCACGATGAAATATCACGTTTTCATGATATTTATTGTGTAAATAATTTTTCAGACATATGTATTGTCCTTTATTGCTTAAATACCTCATGAAGGATAAACAATTATTAGTTGTGTACTAGAAGACGTCTGAACTTAAAAATAAATAATAACTTTCTAATTGCTTGAATGTCAATGTGTCCTTTTCGGAATGGATTAAATAAATATTCTGATACATTAAAGATATATATTTTGAAGGAAATGAAGCACGCTTGTACACGAGATAAAATGATACTGGTTATAATTTCTCCCCTCAACCAATATTTCTTGTTGGATCACCCAAAGTATTTGATCAATTTTTTTCACTTTACATAAATTAATATTTTCCTTAATAAACGCATTGATCAAATATCTCATAATAAAAGTATGTAATTTAATCTGGGCAATTTTTAAATTCAAGATTTCAGTTTTCAACATTACTAAGAATAATCTTATTCCAAACTTAGGAGATATATATTTTAGTGAAGGTAATATAGGAAGATATCAAGCTTGTGATGTTACTGTATTCTTTAAATTTAACTACTTTCTCATGCAGACTTACTAATTTAAAAATCGCTTTGTCATGTAAGCAGCTAAAGCTTGACGAGTTATTAAGTATTAAAGTATCTTTTTAAGCAGAGAAAATGGAACAACTGCCTCTAAAGGGAGCATGTAGACTTACGACATACAAGTCATTTAGGGCCTTGTGGCTCTTAGCATGAAAGTTTTATTGCTTGCTAATCTACTTCCGCTGTTGAGTTGAAACAATACTAATGTATTATGACTGTGTAATTTTCAATGTCTTAACAATGACAATTTAGGCCTACAGTGGTTTGTATGTTTGTCTTAGCACCCAATGTTTAAACTGTTGTTCACAGCTTTTAGTCTTAGTGAGTATATTTCTAAGATTCATAGATAAATACACTTTGTGTAGTATAACAGTTAGTGTGATTGTTTTAAAACAGGTGAACATAAATAAAATATAACAACCATTGTTTCTGAAGAACTGTAGTTGTTGACATACTGAGCACTGAGAACATTACTAAATGGACAAGAATACCCCTGAACTAACAGATTTCAGAGGAAGTACGGACACTAGAATCGCATCACTTCTATTTGTTTTGAAATAAAGAATGGCATTCAATATAATTATGTATTTTTTAAAAAGACTGCAATATGCCTTAACAATATTTTACATTAAGGTGAATGTGATCTATATTTTATCATAACAAGTAATCATCGACTGGAAGAATATTTTTAATACTTCATTTGTATGTATTGATATAATTAATTAGAATATACACTCAGTTAATAAAATATATTTAAAAAATAATAAATTAATAAACAAATTGAGATCATATGACCTGTTGACCTTGCTTTAAAAGTTATATCACTGAGAGTAATTTATTAATAAGTGCGATATTAAACATAACTCTAGTAGGAGCAGGATAAGACCCTGAAAATACAGAGAACTGTAAAACAGTCACAATGCGTAACAACAGTTTGTATAGTACCATGGATTGTTTAATCTGTTTAAAACTGAACACGGACCAATGTGGACGTAATGATACAATGATATATGTACAAAAGCACTGTAATTGAAAAATAAACTGCTTAATTGCCTTTCCAAATGTTTCTGAATTTGATGCTAATAGTGAAACTAGTTTATACATCGAATACAGTTTATCTTGTCGACTTTCCATCTTTCCAATATAACTATGTTTGGTCACTCAATGTGACTCTTATTTAAATTTATAAAATTTATTTTCTAATGGGAAAATGATATTTCGTTTACTGAGTTTACGAAAATTTGTTAGAAACTTTGATTGCAAAGACTACTATCATAGATATATATTCCCTTGTTGATAATACCTGCAAAACAACATATTTAGGTATGTTGCACATGCCTTTCATATGGATAGCGTTTCAGTATACCATGATAGAATATCGGAGCAAAAGTGTCTGCGTGAAATATGAAGTGTTATCATGCAAACAATACTAAACAAAAATTATATTTCCATGTTGTAGGTGAATGGGTGGCAGGTTAACTTTAGAAAACATTCATGAGCAGTGACCTACTAAAAGGGGACGGCAGATGAAGGTTAAACTGCTCATTTGAATTTTTAAAAAAAGATAGCATATATGTTGCACACGCTAAAATAGAAATTGATCATTCGTCAAAAAGTACGAAATTAAATAATTGAGACTTATTGAATGTATACATATAAATCCACGTGAGAAATGAAGATTTTAATTTTTGGTAAATAATGGCAGTATGAAATTACAAGCATCCGTTATGCATAATACACTGTAGTTTCAATGTAGTTTTACCGTACTGCACTGTACAAGAGACGTAATCATTGATGAAACAAATAGAATTCATATTCCATGAGATGTTATATAAAAACAATAATATTAAGTATTGTGGACTCTGTAAATAGTTTTCTAAAGCTACATTCACAGTGGCTATATCTTGGATCCATATATCTAATGTAATATACAAACACACTCGCAAATTCGTGCACGCTCGCACACGCATATATTAGAGATACACGGAATCAAATGCCTTGTACCTTCTATTATGGCAAGACAAAAATTAAAGCAATGTATCTCAAAGATTGCAAACCTCCATTATACTGCTGACTCTATTTTCTAGTGTGATAAAAATATTCTTGGACACATTTCACTTTATTAGTTTTTTTAAAAAAAATTATGCTACGGGTAGTTGTATTTTTAATTTGCTTTTATACATTGAGAGTGGAACATGAATTTAATTTTACAGGATGCTGCTGTTATCATCATCTACATAATTGCTTCTATTCTTGGAATATGTGCTATTATCATCCTCAACTTCTATGGAAGATACCAACATAGAGGTGCATCAAACTTGTTCGCCTCTGAATCTTTTTCAAAGAAACTCTTCATTTTTCTCTTGGCAGTAAGTTGAAGATTTCTTCCTGTTTGATTGTAGGTATTACTAAATAAATTAATACTGATGAACACAACAGACGTGTATGTGTGTCAGAATAAGATCGATTGCAATATCTATTTGCTAATACTCAAATCTAAAAGAATAAATTATTACTGTGTACTTGCTGTCCACCATTTTAATTTCGTCGTTTTAAAAAGCATATTGATGGTGGTGGACTCAATCCAGGATAATTATCACAATTGACTTGTGAGCCCCTACTAATTTTTGCCAACCGGCAATTAACAGAAGAAAAGCGATACCAACATTACATGATGAATGTACATAAATAACTATAAAAATAAAAAATAACAAATAAATTAAAAGTTAACAAAATGGAATAAAGTTTGTAAAGCAGTATGGGATACAGCCCAATTAATAGTTCAAGTCATGACCATGTTTATTCGTGTTTCATAAAGCACTTTACATAATTTAAAAAAATACTTTAAGAAACAATTATTAACAGTTCTTTCAATGTGTACACACCATTTGTAAACTTCTCAAATTGAGACAATGTCTTTTCTTATGAATACAGTCACTGTTATGTTTTATATCATTCTCTTGTTTTTAATTCAGTTTAAGATTAAGAAAATGTCTGAAGGCAATTTCATAGTTTCTGAGTAAATAAAGTTTACATATTAGCTGACGAAAATCCTAATGGTAAATAAATCAAGCTATACTCAAATGAACTAAATTCATAAATTCAAAGCATAATCAAAGTCACTGACAAAATTTGATCATAATCAACATTGATTGTCAGATTTATCTATAGTGGATCACAATTCTCTTAAGAAAGTATTAAACTCCCTAAGACATTTCCCTCCACTATCTCGAATTATGGAAGAGTGTTCCTGTTTTACACTGATCAGGTCTTTCACCAGTTGGTATGCATGTTTGCTATTATTTTTCTTCAGATTATTTTCTATATCTATATCCTGGTCTTGCATCCATGTCTCCTTTGCTTTTTTCATGCTTTTCGTGATAGCCTGGTTAGTTTCCCTGTATTGATTTGTTCATTCTACTTCTGACTTCTTCTTCTTTCGAAGAAGCTTGTCACACAGATCAAAGATGCCAGCTGTAATCCAAGGTTTCTTTGCTCATCGATGTTTGCCAAGGATCCCATTGGCTGTTTGGATCACTGCGGTGTAAAATATGTCAATCAATGTGTCTACATATTTGTTCTCTGCACAAAGAAGTAATAGTGATGAACTTTTTACTCCTATCTTTGCTTGGAAGGCTTCCGATACCTCTGGGTCTTTTAGCTTGTTAAAGTTTAAGTCGATTCATGTGGGGCCCTGCTTGTTGACTTTATTCAGACGTAGTCGGAGGGTCATCATCATTAAGTCATGGAGACTTCCAATATCTGCTCCTGGGAAGCTTCTTGTCTTGGCAATGTTTTAACTGATAGGAAAACGCCTCTTCACCATAATATAATTAATCTGGTTACTGTGTTCTCCATTCGGGCTATGCCACGTCCACCTTCTGGACGCTTTGTGTAGACCAAAAGTGTTCATCAGTTTCATATCATTAAAGCTAGCAAATTCCAGGAGCATTAAGACTCTGTCATTTGTTTCTGTATTGCAGTAGCGTCCACATATGCTTTTCCAGTTCTCAACGATATCCTCTCCTATTTTGGCATTCCAATCTTCTTGCAACACAAGAATGTCTTTGGCCTGTGGTCTGGTCCAGGACTTCTTGCAGTTGGTTGTAGAAGTTCCATATTTCTTCATCATCATGGTCCGTAGTTGGAGTGTAAGCTTTCAAATGGTGATATTGAGTGGGGTTGCCCTCAAGCACATGGTGATAAGTCCTCTGGAGACTGGCCGACAACTCATGATGTTGTTCATGATGTATTTGTGGACGAGGAATCCGACAACGTGTTCATGTTTATCATCTCTACTATAATTTATGGCCGTCCTGTGTTGATGTTACCCCAATGTTCTTCCATCGTATTTCGCACAGTCCCAGGATGGTCAAATGGAATCTGTTCATTTCGTGTGTCAGTTCCTCTCCATTCCAGGCGTTCTTAATATTCTTATGTTTCACGTTTAAATGCTGATGTTTCATGCTGGCACGTAGTTTTAATGGGAATGGTGCACCAGTAGCACACTGAACACCTCTGGCCTGAGCCGATGTGCACCTCGCCCTCCATGATTCCCCCGCAGCCTTGCAAATTAGGTTTTGGATAACCAAAGGCTAGGGTGCTGACACAGTACCTGATTGGGCGTATGAACTTCTTCAATGATGTCACTGCCCAGGGCGGAGGATTCCAAAGAAGGACACAAGAGCCATGTGTTCAGAAACAAGGTTAGCTACTAGTAATGTGGAGTTTCGGCTGTGGTTAACAGCTTGGAGAGGGATGGGCTCCGCCATGTTTATTTTGCCCAAAAGACACCACATGCAATGGCAACTTTGCAGTGATTTTCACCTAGTCAAATGCAAACAAAATGCAAAATAACCCCGTGATTCTGGTAGTAGATGGTAACAATTTATTTTTTCCGTTAATTTATCAGTTTTCAGAGCAGAACAAACTTTTACAGCCGTTTTTCTTACTAATTTTTACAATTCAATGATGAATATTGCTGAAAGAAAAAAATATTTTCTACAATAAGTTGTTTTTTATTTTAGATATTAAAACGCTGCAAGATGAATTGCTCCATTAAAAAAGCAAATATTTAAAGGTCCATTCAATGTTGCAACAAAGAACAGCTTTTAAAAACGTCACGCCGTAATCACATATCACATATAATCCCTTTTTCCTTATTTCCCACAGCGTGTTTTAATAGCAGATAAAATAATTTAGGTATCAAAACGTGACTCAGAAACGTACAATAAACCTTCCTTGACAAGCTCCCTATTAACATTATTATATATACATGTGTGCGAGAGTTTCCCTGTATTGATTTGCTCATTTTACTTCTGACTTCTTCTTCTTATATATATTTCCAATAATTTTAATATTTTTTAAAATTATGAACAGTTCAAGCCATTTCTGTCCAGCCTGATTCTCATCGTCCCTTGTCATGGCAAATCGATTGCTATAATATCAATTATCCTGGAATTAATTATGATCATCATCATGTATGCAAAGGTACGTAAATTGTATCGGGTAAATTCAATGACCAATACATTAAATGAAATTCTATTAAGCGTTTAAATTACAGAAACATACGGGTAAATGGTTAAAATGGGATTTATTTCAAAGTAGCATATTGGTACAGAATAGCAAAGTAACTCTAATGCAGTATCTTATATGTAATTTTAGGATACAGGAAAACAAAATCATATATATGATAATGTGTTCTGAGTGTGTGCACGTGCGTGTGTGCATGTGCTTGTATGTGTGTGTGTGTATATATATATATGTCACGGAAATGAGGGAATATTAATAATTTCTTTTCTCTCCCTCTCAGTAACTTCTAACTCTAAACATTAACAAACAGCCAAATTAGTTTACACAAAGACAGGGGTGAAAATGACCATTTTTTATCAACAATGTGAAACCTAAGACTAGGGACGCTAGCTGAGGAAAATAGATTTCATGCCAGGGAATAGAAACAGTGTAATTAAATGCTGGCTGACCCTCTGTGGTCAGGACCCACGCCCATAAATCTGTGTCAATATAGAGTACATGGCGGCCAGTGTATGGGAGTACGTGAGAAAGCGCTGGGACACCAATTTTATCTGTGAAAAACACAGGCTCTGAGTTTTGAAATGTAAACAACTTTTAAGAATCACCACTATAAGATGTTAGGTGGTTTAAGTTGATATTGTTTTAGGAAATTACTATTGAAATAGAATTTGAGTTATTGGAAAGTTAATATTTATATTACTACAGTTAAATGTGTTGGTTTGTGTGTACAACCACTTCTTGCTGTGAGTTAATGTATGGCTTGCCAGGTGGCAATGAGTTGCCATAGTAACTGTAGTTTAAAAATAAAATACGAGTAGGACTGTTGCTCTGAGATTTTAGTGCGTGCTCTGAGAGTTAGCTAGATAGTTATTCAGTGGGCAAATGGATACGTAAATCACAGGTGTCAGCTGGGAACTTGATACTTTGGCACTAATAGAAAGGGACGGACAGAGTGTGGCCAGAATGGTCAGAATATTCGTCAGCACTACAGTGCCATGCTTGGTGTACAGGGCAGTGCTGGATGGGGGTAAGGTGTGTGCTGGAGGGGGTGTGTTCCAGTCAGCTCAGAGAAAGTGATGTGCACGAACTTTGTGTATAAAGGAGGATACGGAGCCAGGAACGGACAAGAAACCTCGAGAATGTAGCGTTTTGTAGAGGGATGGAGGTATACCCCTGTTAGAGTTTCTCCCTGCTTTTTTGTATCAGGAAAATCTCTATAACTCTGGGAGGCAAACAGAGGGAGAGTTATTGGACACTGCAACAGATGTCTACCCAGCTGTATTTGAAGGCATGCCATTCAGGGCTGTCCACAGTTCAAGATGGACCAATCAAACCAGATAGTCATCTGTGGGTTTCCAAAGACACTGTGCAAAGACCGCGGGTGATCGATTATTTCCCAACAGAAGTGATGAGTTGGCAGTATAATGTCAAGGTGCATGGGAGATGTTGCAGAGCGGATAATATTACATAAGAGGTCATATTATCGCTAGAAGCAGTCGCGGTCATGCATGTGGCATGCCGCCGAAGAACGGCAAGGTTGGCCGTTATGTAATGAGAAGGGATGAGAAACGTGAGAGAAGAGATGAGAAACGTGAGAGAAGAGGAGAAACGAAGTTAAGAGAAGAGAAGAGATGAAATGAGGAGAAATTGAAGAGAAGAAGGGAGAAGAGAGAACGTAACTAACGAGAGTTGAGAAATTAGGCTTAACGAGAAGCGCACGGGAGTGTGAAATTGTAGCAGCTGTTGCAGCAGTGAATACGGCCAGGTCGAGACGTCGACAGTGTTTTTGTGTATCATCAACCCCCCCCCCCAGCACCAGAAGAAAAAGCCGATAACTATGTGAGCCCAACACAAGAAAGAGCCGATAACTATGTGAGCCCAGCACAAGAAAGAGCCGATAACTATGTGAGCCCAGCACATGAGAAAGTAACAATGATTATGTGAGCAGAGAACAAGGAGAAAATGATGATAACTATGTGAGTAGAAAATTCTAATTAGGGAAATCTCAGAGCACATAAATATAAACTAAAACTTAAAACTAAAGCTTAGGAATCTTAATTAAGCATTAAACCTAAAACTAGTAAAAACACCTTAAGTTTAAATCATTGTATATAAGTAAAGGATGATTTAAAATTAATGTAAAAAATATTGATGGAACTGTTTGAAGAGGACTTGCAAGTCAAATGACATTTGTTTATGGTTGAATTATTGAATTATTGAACTTTGAAATAAGAGCAATAGCACCCGAACTTTGAAACATTATTTGTCATAGAAATAACCATCACTGTTAATGTATTTAGAAATAGTACTGCATGAAGAATCTTGAATTTTGTACTTCTTTTATTTTATTCATCATTTTTCTTACTTTCTTCCCCCTTACCCATGGGTGCGAGTGTGGATGGCTGACTGACTAACCAACGTGTGAGAGGAAACCCATAGACCAATAAATTTGAATTTATGCTCTGATATTGAGGCTTTCTCCTGTCTATGGTTTCAAAAGAGTGGTTATTGTCGTTGTTATACGTTGTGTCATCTGTGCCGTCAACACTTCACCCATACCCGTATGCAAGCACACACGCAAACATGTCGGCAATACGTAACCTACACGCAGAATACAATTCGAGCCAAACAACTGTCTTGGTATTCTGTGTGCGGATTTGTAATACTCTTTATGCAAGTCCTACGTGGCGTCGACAAGCCACCACCCTCCCCTCATCAGAGAGAAGGGTGGCTGGCGATAATATATATATGTGTGTGTGTGTGTGTGTGTGTGTGTGTGTGGTTTTTTTTGTGTATGTGTGTGTGTGTGTTTGTGTATGTGTGTGTGTGTGTGTGTGTGTATGTGTGTGTATGTCTTCCATAGAAAAAGTATATTGATACGAATGCGAAAGCAAGATCTTGTATAAGTAAATATCCTTAGGATAAAATAGCAAACTATACTATTATAATAAATTAAAGCATATATTAATTCATATTCGAATATTTATACATACACTTCACAACACTAACAAATCAGTGTTATACTCTGTTCGCAATTCATGTTTTAAAATATAAATTTAGCTATTGTTGTACGGAAACTGGTATGGTCTCAAAATACACGAAATATTTCTAAGTCCATTCTCTTTCAATCAGTCACATTTAAACTAACGGCCGCCTTTCGTGACAAGACTTCTTGCCACAACAAAGTGATTAGACAATATAATTTTCTACAGGAGGTAAACTTTTGTTCTCAGTCCAATAGCCTGACTAGTTTCCGTAAATCTTAACCATTGGATAATAAAAACTACTTATCCATGGAACTGGTTTGCATTGCATCTGCAATTTCGAACATATTCTCAACTCGAGTTGCTTACTTCCACCTCTGACACTTAAAATAATTCAGCATAATGAGTGCCTAAGGTCAATTCACGTCGATAGTTTATGTCACAATTAAATCTAGAAGTAGGGATAGGCAAATTTACTCCACAACAGGTATATACATCCTGTCATATGTTACTGAAAGTATTTTGCATTTGTTGTGCTTTACATTGAAATCATCGTCATCGCCAGTTAGCCATAGAAAGAAAAATACAATAACGACATTCTCTTGGTGATTCTACAGGTTGTGTAGTACTAACTTTCTTTTAGAGTGACATATTGTAAACAACACGCTTGTGTTTGTTTAAAAATATATCGATATATTCTGGACACTACTAACACGCTTGAGATTTTTTCAGTTACAATAGTACACTTTATTTTTAAAATGTATAATATAAAACGTGTAGGATAACTTATAGATAATACGTTACCTGAAATGTTATTGTGAAGTGTATATTTATGATGTATTTGTATTTGAAGTACTTAAAGTACAGTGGCCAGGGACAAAGTCAATAAAAGTAATGATACATTATTTAAAGCTAGTGTTTCAAACAATCCATTAATAAGAATAGTGCAGTATATATTAATAGTATCTGCATGAGTAAAATATTTTTGTGTTTTTACAATAAATAAATTAAGATACATCCAATTACGTCAATTTTATGACGTCTGAAATCGTTTGCCTTGATTTCTCATTTATCGTTATGTTCATATATTGACACAAAATGCATTATTTATTTATTTAGGTGCAATTGTCTTCTGAGTACATCAAATGTTCAAAGGAGGATGACTCTCAGTCTCAAATGTCTTACTGGAAAGAATGCATTAGACTGTGGTATCCAGACCTTGAGTCCAAAACATACTTCCTACCTCCACTACACTTCAATAAAGAGCACTACGAGGAAGAAACGGTCGCATCGGAAAAAGTCTACGTGAAGAAGGTTAGTGATTAATAGGAGTACGATAAAGCAGAGACAGAAATATCATATGTATTCTCTTGATAATAAATTATGCTTGCACATATTTGCATTTATAAGCTATGTATGGCAGAGTAAATTTGCCTATCTCTATTTCTAAACTTAATTGTTTAAAAATTGTTAAATATCAAAATGACCCGACCTTGGACATGCCTTATGCTGATATTTTTAAGTGCCAAAAGTTGGAGTAAACAACTCAGGTGGATAATATGCTATAAATAGCTAATGCAATCCAAAATGGTTCCAACTCGATGAGTAGTTATTTTATGATTAATAGTCTAATAAATGTTCATAACAATTTCATCCAATGGTGATAGACCGAATGTTACTTTGTTGAAGAATGTCTATATTCTAATCACTTTGATTTGAACATAATTCGAGTCCGGTCATAATGGTGATTGTTAACTTATGGTAACCTAACTGAATTATAAAGAAAGAAGGGACTTAAAATGTTTCGTACTTGTTTGCTATTGATCTATGATTTGAATTTGAGAATGCTTTATGGAATTAAACCATTATTTATATGTTCACTAATTTGATTAGGTTTGTTCATTATCTTGTGAATTCTGATCGATGCTATATTTCTTATGCTGTGTGTATCGGGCTAACGAAATTGTTGCAGGATTTGTAAGTTGAGAATGTATGTAAGAGAGAACGTAATTTTAGAGATGAAATATTCCTGAAATTTAGTGCTGCCTTAATTTGATTTTTGCCTTCTTTCTTTGGTGTACTTGTACTGCTTAGACTCCAGTGACTACTGCAGTACTTCCCAGATCACTTTGGTGTGTGTATCCAAAGCTGTCCTTAAACTTATCAGTAATTTGTTACTGTAGTTCATTCAAGAGCCAATATGATGGAAACGTGTGGTCTGAGTTTGGTTTTGATAATTCACGGACGTTTTTCAGAGTTTTTAATAGCGCAGGGGAAATTCTAGATGATTCTACACGATGTGTTTGGAGAATGCAATGAAGAGTCTAGAACAGTTGTGTAATGTGCCTAGGAGAGGAACGTGAAACCATTATCTAAATAAGAAAGAGTGACTTGTTACAAACCACATGATTGTGAACATGTGCTAGTGACAGTGGTCATCAGGGTTATGTTAATTGATTTTAATTATTTCTCCGATACTCCATTCATTTTCTGTCATGAATTAAATCCATCAATTTTATTATGTATATATGTTAAATTGACTGCTGATGTATATGCTATGAGTAACTGAATGATTGTCCAGCATTAATCAGACATTGCTGTAAAGTGAAGTAAGTGTAATCTCTTTTTCAATTATTTTCAAATGTTTGTATATTTGATTGTTTATTTAATACATTTATTGACCTTCTTACACGTGACGTCATTGACTAGGATAGAGGTATTGCGCGAGTGAACTACGGCAACAAGTTCATCTCTATCCAGTGACTTAAGTGTCTGGTTTACTTCAATTGATAATCTACCAGGAGAAGAAATGCTACAGACTATTGTTAAAGGTGGGACAGTATAAAACAGTCTTGGTTGTCCTATATTCGGAAATTGAATTATACTGTTCCTTTTATTATTATTATTATTATTATTATTATTATTATTATTATTATTCAGCCTCTTTCCACGACTTCTGTTTGACTGTCGGTTGTGATCCAAGATCTCAGAATCTTACCAAGATTCTGGGAGATCCAAGGTTTTACGGAGGATGTGGGCACTTCCGAGGAGCGCTGCTTTGAGTAGTGGAGCGATTCTGTGGTTTCCAGGGAGTTTATTCAGGTAGCCTTCCAATTCAGATGTTATGTTCCCCAAGGCTCCTATCACTATAGGTATCACTTCTGCTTTTACATTCCACAGTCTCTGGATTTCTAATCTGAGGTCTTGGTATTTTTCTATTTTTTCTCTTTCTTTTGTTTTTATGTTTCTATCACTTGGAACAGCGACATCAATGATTGATACTGTTCTGTTGGCCTTATTGAGAACTACAATGTCTGGTCTTCGTGCAGGAATCACCCGATCTGTTCTTATCTCGAAGTCCCACAGTATTTTGACTTCTTCTGTTTCGGTGACTGCTTTTGGTTGATGCATCCATGCTCTTTCTGGGGTTTGTATGCCATAGTTCTCACACAGATTTCTATGTATGTGTTTTGCCACTTCATTGTGTCGTTTGGTGTATTCCGTTCCAGCCAGAACTTGACATCCAGATAGTATGTGCTCTGTTGTCTCATCCATGGATTTGCAGAGTCGACATTTGGAATCATTTGAAATTTTCATGATTTTCGCTTTGTGTGCTTTGGTGTTGAGTGCTTGATCTTGTGCAGCTGTTATGAGTGCTTCTGTTTCTGCTTTCAATCCTGCCTCTTTCAACCATTTGTACGTTGATTGCTTTGTTGATATTTCGTCGGCTTGTCGTACATACTGGCCATGCAGAGGTTTCTGGCTCCAGGTATGTGCTAGTTCTTGCTTCGTTGTTTTCTTCCATGTTTCTTTGTCTGTTTCTGGGGGTTGGAATAGTCCACTCATTTTTACAGCTTCTATCAGTGGATCATCTTTGTTGTTATACCAGATGTAGTCCACAAGGCCAATGACTTCTGCTTCAATGACATGTTTGATTTTCTTGAGACCTCTGCCTCCCATTTTTCGAGATACATAGAGCCTGTCTACGTCTGCTTTGGGGTGTAAGGCTTTATGTATTGTGAGTAGTTTTCTTGTTTTCCTGTCCAGTTCATTTATTTCATTTGCTGTCCAATCTATGATACCTCCAGTGTAGCTTACTACAGGTATTGCGTATGCATTAAGGGCTTGTATTTTGTTTGCCCCATTTAGCTTGGACTTCAGGACTTGTCTAACACGTTTTTCATATTCTCTCTTAACTTTGGACTTCACTTCTCTCTGCATATTTTCTTGATGTTGTAGTATCCCAAGATACTTATATCCATTTTCCATTGAAACATCGTTGATTTTTCCGATGTCGAATTGCAGGCCTTCTGTTGTTTTGACCTTGCCTTTCTGGATGATAATTCGTCCACATTTCTCAAGGCCGAATTTCATGTTGATGTCCTCACTGCAGATCTTGACAGTATTGATCAGGGATGTGATGTCACGTTCATTTTTTCCGTACAGCTTGAGATCGTCCATGTACAGTAGATGGCTGATGACCTGTCCTGCTTTCATTTTGTATCCTAACCCTGTTTTCTGGATCACTTGACTGAGAGGATTCAGTGCAATGCAAAACAGCAGTGGCGATAAGGAATCACCTTGGAAGATTACACAATTTATTGCTATGTCTGCAATATTTGTGTTGTTGCATGTGAGGGTGGTTTTCCAGTTTTTCATTGACTCCTGAATTAGGTTCTGTATTGATGGCGCTACTTTGTACAATTTTAATGTTTCAATTATCCATGAATGTGGGACTGAGTCATAGGCCTTTTGATAATCAATCCATGCCATTGCAAGATTTGTTCTTCGTTTCTTGCTGTCAGTCACTATTGCCTTATCAATTGCCAATTGGTCCTTTGTTCCTCTGCTGCCTGGTCTAGCACCCTTTTGTTCATTGTTTAGAAGTTTGTTTGTTTCAAGGTGAGTCATGATTTTGTCAGCTATAATTCCTGATAGTAACTTCCAGGTGTTTGATAGGCAAGTGATTGGACGATAGTTGTTTGGTGTTGTGCCTTTCTGTGGATCTTTCATAATCAGACTTGTTTTTCCTTTTACCATCCATGCTGGCAGGGTTCCTGGTTTGTTTAGTATGTCTTGCAGTTGTTCAGCAAGTCTGCCATGTAAGGAGGTAAGATGTTTCAGCCAGAATATTTGTACCTGATCTGGGCCTGGGGCTTTCCAGTTTGCCATCTTTCGTACCTTCTTCTTAATGTCTTTCTCACTGATTGTGATGGTGCATTGTTCAGGTGTCTCTTTATGATCATATTTCAGTTCCTGACTCCATCTGGCGGAGGTGTTATGCGTATTTGGATTGCTCCAAATGTTTTCCCAGAAGGTTTTGGGATCATGAATGTTTGGTATTTGTTGTTCTGTTCTGGAATTTCCTTTGAATTCTTGGTATAGTCTTCCGGGGTCAGTTCGAAATATTTTGTTCTGTTGGAATTGCTGACTTCTTGCAGTGTATCTCTTCAGACGGTGACTGAGTCCTTGAAGTCTTTGCTTTGCATCTTCTATTGCAGTCTTAGTGCTTCTGCAGTTGAGATGGTATTTGGCGAACAATCTTGCCTTCAGTTTTCCCTTATTTTGTTCTGCTGCTGTCATTTGGCGTATTTCTCTTCTAGTACACTCTATTTTCTTTTCTATTCTCTTCTTCCATGGTGGTACTGATGGTTTCTGTGTTTGTACTGTGTCTGGCCTTATATATCTTTCAATTACCTTTGCAGTGGCGTATATTAGGCTGTTGGTTTCTGTGATGTCTTTTGTGGGGATACGTTTTAGTATTTCATTTGCATTCTCAATTGCTTCCTTAAAGCTTTGCTGTTTTGCAGCCTTTTTGTTGGGGTTCTGCCTTCACGTGACTTATTTTTGTCCATGAAGCTTTTTATGTCTTCAAACAAGCGTTGCTGTTCTTCAGTGAAGTTGCATGGAATTTCCCCAGCGAGGTTGTCAAGTGGAATTGACTGTTGTGAGGCTGTGAATTTTTCATCGTCTTCAGTGTCAGTGTATCGGATTGTAGTGTTAGCTTGTTGCTGTTCTATCTCTTGAATTTCTAGGACTGTAATAAGCCTATTTTGTAGTATCGCTCTCTTCTGGTCCAGGAGCCGCTGTTCATTGATCATATCATCTGGATGGTGTTTGAGCCAGTGTTTATACATTCGTTTTCTATATCCTCTTGTTGTTGGTTGGCTTTGATAGTAAGAGACCATGATTTGTATGTTTTCCTCTCTGGTCCATTTCCTCCTAGTTTTTGCTTGCGTTTCAGTAGCCCACTTTTCACTACAACACCCCGAAACATCAGTGCCTAGCCTAGCGCAGACCTTGTTAACCCGGGCGAAGTTTGATCCGGTATGGAATCAAAGTTAGTTTTCTCCATCATGAATGGGATGGGCAAGCGTGTATTTTGGAGGGAGCCGCTTTTCCCTCCCTCGATAGTCCAGAGTTGGGATTGAACCCGTAACCTTCGTGTTTGTCGACACAGCGCAGGCTGCTTAACTTTCTGTGTGAGGTTTTTTCTGCTCTAATCACTGGACTATCGATTATTTTTATTATTCAGTCTCTTTCCACGACTTCTGTTTGACTGTCGGCTGAGATCCTAGGTCTCGGAATCTTACCAAGATTCTGGGAGATCCAAAGTTTTACGGAGGATGTGGGCACTTCCGAGGAGCGCTGCTTTGAGTAGTGGAGCGATTCTGTGGTTTCCAGGGAGTTTATTCAGGTAGCCTTCCAATTCTGATGTTATGTTCCCCAAGGCTCCTATCACTATTGGTATCACTTCTGCTTTTACATTCCACAGTCTCTGGATTTCTAATCTGAGGTCTTGGTATTTTTCTATTTTTTCTCTTTCTTTTGTTTTTATGTTTCTATCACTTGGAACAGCGACATCAATAATTGTTACTGTTCTGTTGGTCTTATTGAGAACTACAATGTCTGGTCGTCTTGCAGGAATCACCCGGTCTGTTCTTATCTCGAAGTCCCACAGTATTTTGACTTCTTCTGTTTCGATGACTGCTTCTGGTTGATGCATCCATGTTCTTTCTGGGGTTTTTATGCCATAGTTCTCACACAGATTTCTATGTATGTGTTTTGCCACTTCATTGTGTCGTTTGGTGTATTCTGTTCCAGCCAGAACCTGACATCCAGATAGTATGTGTTCTGTTGTCTCATCCATGGATTTGCAAAGTCTACATTTGGAATCATTTGAAATTTTCATGATTTTCGTTTTGTGTGCTTTGTTGTTGAGTGCTTGATCTTGTGCAGCTGTTATGAGTGCTTCTGTTTCTGCTTTCAATCCTGCCTCTTTCAACCATTTGTACGTTGATTGCTTTGTTGATATTTCGTCTGCTTGTCGTACATATTGGCCATGTAGAGGTTTCTGTCTCCAGGTATGTGCTAGTTCTTGCTTCGTTGTTTTCTTCCATGTTTCTTTGTCTGTTTCTGGTGGTTGGAATAGTCCACTCCTTTTTACTAATTCTATCAGTGGATCATCTTTATTGTTATTCCAGATGTAGTCCACAAGGCCAATGACTTCTCCTTCAATGACATGTTTAATTTTCTTGAGACCTCGGCCTCCAATTTTTCGAGATACATAGAGTCTGTCTACGTCTGCTTTTGGGTGTAAGGCTTTATGTATTGTGAGTAGTTTTCTTGTTTTCCTGTCCAGTTCATTTATTTCATTTGCTGTCCAATCTATGATACCTCCAGTGTAGCTTACTACAGGTATTGCGTATGCATTAAGGGCTTGTATTTTGTTCGCCCCATTTAGCTTGGATTTCAGGACTTCTCTAACACGTTTTTCATATTCTCTCTTAACTTTGGACTTCACTTCTCTCTGCATATTTTCTTGATGTTGTAGTATCCCAAGATACTTATATCCATTTTCTATTGAAACATCATTGATTTTTCCGATGTCGAATTGCAGGCCCTTTGTTGTTTTGACCTTGCCTTTCTGGATGACAATTCGTCCACATTTCTCAAGGCCGAATTTCATGTTGATGTCTTCACTGCAGATCTTGACAGTATTGATCAGTGATGTGATGTCACTTTCATTTTTACCGTACAGCTTGAGATCATCCATGTACAGTAGATGGCTGATAACCTGTCCTGCTTTCATTTTGTATCCTAACCCTGTTTTCTGGATCACGTGACTGAGAGGGTTCAGGGCAATGCAGAACAGCAGTGGCGATAGTGAATCACCTTGAAAGATTCCACAATTTATTGCTATGTCTGCAATATTTGTGTTGTTGCATGTGAGTGTGGTTTTCCAGTTTTTCATTGACTCCTGAATTAGGTTCTGTATTGATGGCGCTACTTTGTACAATTTTAATGTTTCAATTATCCATGAATGTGGGACTGAGTCATAGGCCTTTTGATAGTCAATCCATGCCATTGCAAGATTTGTTCTTCGTTTCTTGCTGTCAGTCACTATTGCCTTATCAATTGCCAATTGGTCCTTCGTTCCTCTGCTGCCTGGTCTAGCACCCTTTTGTTCATAGTTTAGAATTTTGTTTGTTTCAAGATGAGTCATGATTTTGTTAGCTATAATTCCTGATAGTAACTTCCAGGTGGTTGATAGGCATGTGATTGGTCGATAGTTGTTTGGTGTTGCGCCTTTCTGTGTATCTTTCATAATCAGACTTGTTTTTCCCTTTACCATCCATGCTGGTAAGGTTCCTGGTTTGATTAGTATGTCTTGCAGTTGTTCACCAAGTCTGCCATGTAAGGAGGTAAACTTTTTCAGCCAGAATATTTGTATTTGATCTGGTCCTGGGGCTTTCCAGTTTGCCATATTTCGAACCTTCTTCTTAATGTCTTTCTCACTAATTGTTACGGTGCATTGTTCAGGTGTTTCTTTATGATCAACTTTCAGTTCTTGAATCCATTTGGCGGAAGTGTTATGCGTATTTGTATTGCTCCAAATGTTTTCCCAGAAGGTCTTAGTATCATGAATGTTTGGTATTTGTTGTTCTGTTCTGAAATTTCCTTTAAATTCTTGGTATAGTCTTCCAGGGTCAGTTCGGAATATTTTGTTCTGTTGGAATTGCTGACCTCTTGCAATGTATCTCTTCAGACGGTGACTGAGTCCTTGAAGTCTTTGCTTTGCATCTTCTATTGCAGTCTTAGTGTTTCTGCAGTTGAGATGGTATTTGGCGACCAATCTTGCCTTCATTTTCCCCTTATTTTGTTCTGCTGCTGTCATTTGGCTTATTTCTCTTCTAGTACACTCTATTTTCTTTTCTATTCTTTTCTTCCATGGTGGTATTGATGGTTTCTGTGTTTGTACTGTGTCTGGCCTTATATATCTTTCAATTACCTTTGCGGTGGCGTATATTATTATTATTATTATTATTATTATTATTATTATTATTATTATTATTATTATTATTATTATTATTATTATTATTATTGTTGTTGTTGTTGTTGTTGTTGTTGTTGTTGATAAATCTTCTTGAATTGTAATCTTCAATCCACGGGTGGTTGGGGGTATGAGCCGGAGATTTGTGGATATTATAAGTCGTAATTAATCAAAAGGAAAGATAACGTTTACCAACCCAAGGCAGGTCAGCTAATTTGTCTGTTACTATGTTAAGCGAATAAAGTCCATTCTCTCAATCTGTTAATTAAACTCACCATTCAAGCCAATGACTGCTTCCAAACCAGACTTCTCTCTTTGACACTCAGATTCAAAGTGATTAAAGAGTAAAATTCTGTACAGCGAGCTCCTTAAACTCAGCCCATTCGCTAGTATAGGTCTCATAAATGATTATCATTGGGTAATAGGGAACTGCTCACTCTGTTTCCATTAGGTCAGCAAATCTAAAATATTCTTGCCTCAGGCTGTTTACTTCAAACTCACACTTTCAAACTAACACTATTTGGAGTGCCCAAGGTCGGGTTGCTCTGACAATTTAGCAGTTTATATTACAATTAAAAATAAAAATAAGGAGGGGCAAATTTACTGTCACACATTTAAATATTTCCTGTTTAGCTAAAATAAATATCGAAACGTGTTTTCACAAAACTCTGAGCATACTTATGCAACAGAGATCAATGTCATAGGTTGACGTGTTGAGAAAGAATTGATACTTTATGACATTCCATTTAGATAAATATTTTACATTTATTATGCATATCTGGTGGTGGAATGTGCGTTCATGTTTTTAAAGTCATTATGCAATGATGCAAACTGTACTGTCTCTTACATCTGAATTATGTTATTAAAATAATAAATTAAACCTAATAGTGTATAGTGAAGTGATCTAAAGGTCGAAAAAGACAAGTATGCCATTGTTTGCTCAAATAATTTCATCTTTGGTTATAAGTAAAACATTTTGACTTGCAATCAATGACTATACATATAATTAAAGATTGTTGAATAACATCACTGAATATAAAAGGAATATTCAGTTACAAAAAACTACATATCACGTTATAAATTATCTTTTAAAGTATAATGAAATAAAATTGTAAAACATAGTACTTTCTTTTAAAAAAATAAAGATGACTCCTGAGCAAAAAGGGGATTTACAAGGAGACACGGCAGAGGATAATGTACTTCGTGATCTTCGAAAATTGGCAGATGAAAACAAAGAGGTGATGATGGTAATTTCCCAACTAAAGTTTGGTGAGTACCTTCACAAGCAAAGCTATGCGGCAGCTTGTGCTTTCTTTGCGCAAGCAAAGGATATACCCGGAGCAGATTATCGAATCGGGGAATTTGATATACTTATCATTCACCGCAAGTGTGGTATTATCATAGGAGAAATAAAAAGTGTAGGAGCAGATTTCCCACAAAAAATTGGGAAAAGGCAAGAACGACTTTTATGTCAAAGAGTAAAAGAACTAACATGGCAATTAGAAAAATCAGAAAAAATGCTTAACCATCTTTTAAGTGATGTAAAGGATGTAAAGATGATCAAAACATTGATGTTGCCGAATGTAACAAAGAAACAATTTACAACAGCAATTGATGGAGAGGAAACCAAGGAGACGGTACAGTTCATGATATTTACAACCATCCATTCTCCCATCCAAGCAGACTATGTCTGTCTATCTATCTATCTATCTATCTATCTATCTATCTATCTATCTATCTATCTATCTATCTATCTATCTATCTATCTATCTATCTATCTATCTATCTATCTATCTATCTATCTATCTATCTATCTATCTATCTAACTATGTTGTGTGGGTACTTCTCTGAGATGTTTCTCCTATTCTATTACTCTCTCTCTCTCTTTTTAATTTACGTTTATTGTTTTATTCTGTATTTCTTTTTTTCCTGTCTTTAAGTAGTCGAAATAAAATGTATACGTATCGAAATGCACGGTTTTTAAAGTATAATTCAATGTGGATATATAGTAATAAAAAGAAAGACATAATATCTAAATTTGTATAATTTGTCACTTTATTTCTTAATGAATTTTGTTTCCATTTATTCATGTAGAAAGCGAAGCTACGCAAATGCTTCAATTTAGAAACGCCAACAGATATGTGTTTGTTTAAAGACACAGCTCGCGATGAATGGTGGAAGAAAATAAAGGGACATTGCGATGCTGGACCTAGTAACATGACAGAACAACAGTATGAAGATATTGTTGCAAGGTGATAGTGGCAATTAGGAAATAACTTTCAAATGTCCGCGCACTTGTACAAACACACACACACGCACATACATATAGGTGTGTGTGTGTGAAACGTGTGCATATGTGTATGTGCAATCATTTTTTCGTTTTACTGGTACTATTACATTACTAGTGTCATAATTTTATTTTATTTATTTTCACCTCTATTGATTCTACTACATCTAGTCACTCGTCTACATATGTCACGACACTATGGTTAATTTAGTGTTATGTTTAATTATTTTATTTTTAAAACTGTACTATAACCATTCTTAATAGAATAATTAACTTAATAGTTTAATATGGCTAATTAATATGTACTAACCAACCCGTAATGGGCTGTATAACTTCATATGGCAAATTTCGGTCAAGCCCCAATGTCACTTAAATAAATACGAAATTTACCTGCTCAGCTAGTTACCAGATTCAAACCACCTATGTTAATTTGTGCCTTATCAGTTACACTGTTGCCTATATTGGCTTGTCCTTTTCACCCTTCATTCTCTGGCTGGATACGTACTGGAGGTATGCAAGGTATCCGACTTTACAAATAGTTAAACATTCGCCCAAACCATGCCAATCAATAAACTATCTTTCTTTATCAATTGAAAGGCATGTTAACAATACTAATATAATTAAATTTATACAAAATAAAAACAACAATTTAAAATTGATCATATTGCAAGGATTTCTAATAAAGTTGTCTTAAAGAAAATGTATATGTGTACAAATTTTCTTGAAACTGTTTATGAATCATCATTTATACTAACGGTATATTGTGCATTAATTGTATCGATTATAATATATTCTTGTAATATTTTCAGGTGTATCAATGTGTATCATGATGAATATTATATACTCGGTGTAGTTACAAAAAACGAGTTAGAAGATAGGCCATTATGATTATGTCTCTATCCTTTTAAAATATAAATTATTCAATTCAATTTTTCACTCAATGCACTATTACAGATTTTGTGGACCGGCAACAACAGTATCAATATTCTGTGTTACAAATCCACGTCTGGAGATTAGAACCGAAGGACAAGCGATTGCTGAGACCGGATCTAGAATGGCAAGATTTACACTTTTACCTGAGCAACTAGAACTGGTCAGTAAAAACGAAGAAAAACTGGTATTTCTGAACGGACCTCCAGGCACCGGAAAAACTGTTGTTCTTATACTAAAAAGTCTGAAATGGCTAGAAAATGGATACAACCTCCACTTGGTTAGTACATGGTACAAGAGTCGGCCAGCCACTTACCTTATAGAGCACACACTGAACCGAACTACAACACGGTACAATGTTCACAGACACATGTTTGAACTTGACGAAGACAAGGTGGATGAGGCAATAAAAGAACTTACATCTGCTGCTGAGAAAGAAAACAAAGACAAATTCTGTGTTATTGTGGATGAGCCAGGACCGGACCTGAGGTAGATTCTTTCATAAAGCTTAATTGTTTTGTTTTGACTGATCCGACTGTGTCTTTTGTAATATTCGTTTTAAAGATCCGCGAACAGAAATTTAGATCATATATTTGTAGAATGACGTTATACGAATTAAACTGCAGTTGGTATATACTGATTTAAGACACACCTTTTATATAACAATATGTGTTCTTTTTATAAGTAGTTTATCGTACTAATGTTAGAATGTGACGCTCTTTATATATTTATGGCCATTTAAGTGAAGTAATAGTTTATGGCACTAGTATTGTGATTTTGCCACTGGGGTATAGCGTCTTGTTTTGCTTGGTTTATTAATTAAACCTTAGATAGGGATATTTTGCTTTTTTTTCACTACTCGGAAATTCACCTTAATAAACAATAGAGAATAAAATAAATTATTAAAAAAAATTAATAATAGATCATTTTAGGCCACATACTTTTCAATGTCGACAAATGCTTGAAATCCTATTTTGGGGAAGATCATTTTAGGCCACTGTCACAGGAAATGAGGGACAGAAATTATATTTTATTTCATTTTAAAAAAACCGCTAACAAAACTAGTTGAAGTAACCCGAGTTTTGTTATTTTTTCATATGTAGCATGTAACTCCAGTAACGGTCACGTAAGATCTCTTTAGTAGACAGATGTTCCTGACGCAATGTGTGTTATTATATCATATTGAATATATATATTAGTTTGTGAAAGATATGTATATTGAACAATTGGGACAATTACGCATTACTGGTCACATGTTGTTTACGAGAGAAAAGGCCAGTGCGCATTAGAAATGACCACAGAAAAGTGTGCAGCACGATCAGAACTAAATATCCGAGGGAAAAATCGAGTCACACGGCATAGCTCTGGAAGATTCTGGAAACCTTCAGTGAAGCTATATAAGAGGCAAAAGGAAGATTTTACTCTCAATGTTGAAAACGTCGATTCGTCTGAAGCCAGTCTAACTTCACGTATGAATTATCTCCTGTACAGAGATTTCATAAAGGAAAGCTGCAAAAATCTCTTTCCATCCGTTTTCCATCCGTCTGATGCCATATATTGAGTAACGAGGCAAAATTACTCAGTATAATTTTTGGCAAAGTGGAAAGTTCACTGTCAAGAAAAACCGATGTATGTGACGCTGGTTGTATGCAGTTAACGACACGAGGGACCAATTTGTTCTCCCCCCTGTCTGAGTTTGGTTTGACAGTCTATTCCGCAATTGAGAAGGCTAGCACCGAGATAGTCTTACAGATATCCGGATTTCTACACTCAATGTAATGCGATGACACATCCCACTGGACGACTCCATCCGATAATGCTAAACGTCGTTGGGGTGTCCATTTCCACGACAACCAAGAAACAACGACAGTTATCGAGGCTGACAACCGTCAGCTAGATTTCAGATTTCTCCGCAGTGATAATCTGAAAGTGGTGCCTAGACTCTACAGAATCTTCACCTGTAATGCGACGCCACAATTGCGTCCTGTCTTCGCTTTGAAGTGCCCCTTATAAGTGACGTGTGAGACTACGTCATCTCCTTGGAACTCTGACATTAATAGTGAGTACTAATTAGCACGACTAACGCGCACATACTTAACTCTAGGACTCTAAGAAAATGAACACTATTATATCATTTGTGAAATACGAACTTTAATGTTAAAAGTAATGCTTATTTTATATGTGAACTATTGTTAAAGCGGCCCCATTTGCCGCATAAGAATTGTGTAATTAATCTTTATTTTATATTGTGAATTTCATCATTTTCATCCCCCCCTTATTTCCCACAGAGTGTATGACATTGGAAAGTTGAATGAATGATTAATCACTGTGCGAAAGAGTAGTGCCCCTTTTAAATCGGGAAATAAATAACCTGATTTAACCATCTTTCAACTCTCTTGTTATTCATAGCTTTTGAGAGGGACGAAAGAATTTGTATTAGTATTGTTTTGCACCGTTCGTCTGTTCGTCCATTTATTCACATTCATGATACTCACTCACAACACACACCGCCAATAAAACGTTCCTTGGCATGACATAAATAAACTGGGCCCCACCCAAACATCAATGGTGTATGTCATGTGTGTCTATGTAACAACCTGACACGACGTAGTACTGGCATATGTCATACGGGCTTTTCTTGGAGGTGCACCGGAGCAGGCCAAAAGTAGACTTCACCCCTTCCATCTCTAACTTCAGCTCGGGTCGGCTTGTAATGAGCCCTCCCATTTTGTGACAGCCACATACTTTTCAATGTCGACAAATGCCTGAAATCCTATTTTGGGGAACAGCTGTGTGGACAGATCATACAATAGCATAAGGAAAGTCTTGGGTCTCTTCCCTTATATCGTGACTCTGTTTAAGGCAATTAATTTTGTGAATCTTTAATTGGATCTTTATATGAAGATACTTCTTTTACTGTTCATTCATTTCTAGACATATGGCCTAAAAGAAGGCTTTTCAATATACTGGTCATAATTCGAAAGATTATCGTTTGTTTTCTTTTCGAGATAGTTAATATCGTGACAATGTTTTAAAGATGAATTCATTTGTCTCTTGATGTCTATAATTAATTGTTCTCTTCTGCGTAAACAGAAGGTGGAGTTTTAAAATTCTTGCTATAGTTGAGTCGTAGCTGAAATCATACTATAGTATATATATAATGATCTTTTTGTGATTGCATCTCTTATATGTGAGAATTGACATTAGATTATTTATTGAATAAGGGCGAAGATGCAATGAACGAATGTCAAAGCTAAATAATTTTTATAATTTACTTCTTGAAATGTATCTATTCATTCTTGGAATTATATTGAACACATTAATTCTATCCCTCCCCCTCCTAACTTTAGAGGTACACATGTTGCGGTTCATACATACACCAAAAGTGTTGCATTACATGTAGGAGCATAAATATCCAGCATCCCAGATGTTTCTTCGAACATTTAAATCTTTATTTATTAGTAGCAGCTAAAGATCCCTTCATTGCTGCATATAGGAACACGTGACACATGAATAAAACTTCAATAACGTGGCTTTAATAATTGGCAAAAGCCATTAAAATACCGAATTACATCATGTCAAAAAAATACATGCGCTGCCATATTATCCATTCATGCCTTAAGAATGTCCCTTTGGAAACAGTAGGTAAGATGTATTTCCCCTCACAATTACTTAAATTTGAGGTTAATGAAAAAATATTTGCTCCAGTAGATATAACTTTACTCATATAAAGTACTCCAATGTAAATGTCATATGGAATAATGCCACAACGACATTTCAAGGAATTTACTCTTAGTTGAATTCACATTATGGAAGTTGTATATTAGAATACTGATGTACTAATAAAAACGTCGAATTCACATTATGGAAGTTGTATATTAGAATACTGATGTACTAATAAAATCATCGAATTCACACTAAGGAAGTTGTATATTAGAATACCGATGTACTAATAAAAACGTCGAATTCACATTAAGGAAGTTGTATACTAGATTTTGTGGAAATATATTAAAACAAATTATGTAATCCTGACAACCTTTTTCATTTTATTAATTGTTTTTTTACACATGGATTTTTCCCCAGTCTTGCATATCCATTGAGAATTCCGTAAGGGATTAAGCTTAGAAGACTGACGAAATACCTGTTTATTAGTTTGGGGAAAGTGGGTTAGACCATAGGTGAAGGTCGCACCAAAAATTGGATACTAACTATCCATGTACGGTCATTTGTTTTCTGGACAGTGACATAGCACTAAGATGTGAGTTGACCATTACTTTCATTTATAAAACCCCTGAATGAGCGGGTCACAACAGACGCTACACTGCACCCAACCCTACATGGGAAAATAGAGAGCATCCATCACTATGACCACGCCTATATGAAAACACCTTAGTGGTAATACCTTGATTCTCTCTCTCTCTCTCTTAAATCGAAAACTTTCTTGTAATTAATTCTATATATTTTGTATTGTGATGTATATAGAATACTCTTGTGAATTTAATTGTTGTTGATATAATACATTTTTCCACAGAGGCTAGTGGCACAGCGATGCTACATTTGTAAATGTGGTGAGACGCTACATGTATGCATTTTCACTACAGTTGAGTAAGTGTTATCATGGGGGAAGTCAATTGTGCTATGTAGTCATTAATTAAATTGTATCATGAGCAACTTTGGAATAATGAAAAATTATATATTTGTAAAGATTTTATATATTTGAATTTTCATGTAATACAAATTGTGAATTAGTGGAAATTGTAAAGAATGATTAATGCTGCTGCTATAAGGCCATAAAAGTTATTGTCACACAAGGCTGTAACATAAATAACTATGTATTTGCAGCTGGTCATGAGTTATACCTCATAACTCAAATCCTACTTGCTAGCTGTTCCCTGATGTGGAAATCCAACCTTGCTAAAGCATGGAGTCCAGGACAAGCAAACAAGCATTTGAGCTGAATCCGTATAACAGCCTGTTGAACGACGAGGTTTGCCAGAGGTCATGGAGGTTAGTGTGCATCAGTGGACAACGACAACACGTGCTTTATACAAGCTAAGTCCCAAAGACTATAGAAATAGATTCTCCATGGTGTGAATAACAAAATGACATTCCGGGTCATGCGTTAATATTCTATATTCACAGAAACCAATTTGTTCAATTCTCATTTTAAATTTAATTTCATTGTTAAATTTCCTAAACTGTTATCTCTCTATGTTATTACATAAGTGCATGTAAAGGACCGAGGAGACTGCCACTGGTGGCCGAGCTATAAATAGAGGAATAAGAATTATATTTATTATCTATAAATAAAAAGGGTAGATAACATTGTGGCAAGAGGTCAACTAGCTTATCCGACTAGGTGTCAAGAGCAATCAGGAGATTGTGGCATTTGAAGGGAGAAGGCAAGTCCAACTGTCGCTAATGTTGAGGATTATCCTATAAATTAATATTGATGATTAATGCCTAAATTAGGACAGGGTCGTAAAATGAAAACTGGACATTTGACAAATGGGGTTGCTCGTCGTGAATAGTATTATAGTATTATAGCAAATTTATCCATATAGGAGAGAACCAAGGGAAACAATTTTTATAATTTATCTTTTGTAAAATAAAAATTCATATCATCTTAGACAAAAACGCGTCATAATTTGTAAACCTTTTTTTCTTTACCACACGCCATAGAATCTATTTCTTGATTGGAATTTTTCACTTATTTTTGATTTACTGACATGCATATGTTCTTTTGCCGTTAAGAGTTAGAGGTTGAATGAATTGTGATATGTGAGAAAGCATTTTTAGTCGTTGCTAGTGCTAAAACATATTGACAATTGCATTGTGCGAAAATGTAATAGGCATTGTAGCATCTTTTATATATTGAGATTTATTAGTCTTGTGTATGGAAGTGACTAAGTAAATCTGTAAAGAGAAATCAAGTAATATTACCACTGCGTGTACATTGCATTAGACTTCAGGATATTATATTTAGACAACTAAATATAATATTGTAGTGTCGTATGGTTGGTGCCGTGGCATTACGGGAAACGTTGGGGATGACAGACTGTCACCAAAGCACGTGAGCATATAACATTAACAGCATGATTTATTTATGACCGGGTGCTCTGAATAAATTAAATAATTTTGTAAGGAAGTCGCCTAAAATTATTTCGGGATAAATCGTGATATCGCCGACCGGCTAGTGTATGCATCGTGCAGATTTATTTATTTACGACCAGGTGCTCTAAAGAAGTATAAGATGGATTTGGAATTCGAGCAGATTATCGAAGACCGAAAAAGGAAATGGTTTGAGGAAACACCCGACCTTTATAGACTTAAGGGTAAAGATGTTTACAGACACGTTGAAGTGAAAGAAAAGGAGTATCGAGCAGAACGTGCAGCACGAGAAGACCGCGAAAACGAATCAAAAAGATTAGAAAACTAGGCAAAGAAAATAGAAGTCGAAACTAAACGAAAAGAGCTAGACTTAGAAATGAAACGTTTAGAAATCAGAAGTCAGAATAGTAGTGAGGAGAATTTACAGTTCAGTGAAATTCTAGGGCGTAAGCGTGAAAATCAGTTCACAGGAATAAACATGACACCCTTTGACGAACGAAAGGACCGTATCGATGTTTATCTAATCACCTTTGAGAAACTCGCCAGATTTCATAAGATACCACGCGAATATTGGGCCATCGTTTTATCCGGATTGTTACGAGATAACGCGAGAGAGGAATATAATGGGTTAAGCGATTCCGAAGCAGAAGATTTTGACAAAGTTAAAACCACGTTGCTTAGATGTTATAAACTTATGGCTGAAACGTACAGAAGAAAATTTCGCGAAGCAAGAAAGCAGATGACTGAAACGCATGTACAATATTTCTGAAGGGTAACAGATCTCTTCCAGAAATGGATGGAGGTAGCTGAAGTCTCCCAAACTTACGAAGGTATCAAAGAAGAAATAGTCAAAGAGCTAGTTCTCAGTACATACCAGCTGGAATTAGTGATATTTCTAGCTGAGAGGAAGTTAGAATCTATCGAACAAATTGCAGATGCTGCTGACCGATATGAAGATGCTAGGTCCCGACCAGCATACGGCAGTTTGCATAAACTACGCGAACACACACACAAACCCGCTAGCCGCACGAATGAGCAGAAAGACAGGAAAAGTACTGAACAGGTAGTGAAACGTGCGCAGAAAATTTCTAGTCCGGAGGATAAACAAAACCTTAAAGACCCATCATGCTTTAATTGTAATCAGACAGGCCATTTTAGCAAGGTATGTCCAAACTGAATTCCAAAGTCCATGCTGTGTCCTTACAAGGTCATAACCCCAATAGGTCAAATCTCACAAACGTTGAAATTGACGGGCATAGATACACCGCATTACTTGACACAGGGAGTGGAGTAGATGTTTTGATTAAGGCCGCGTTAGTCCAAGAGAAGGAATATTTGAATGAGACCGTCCAAGTTTGTTTTGCGAACGGGAAGACTGAAACCTTACCGCTCGTTAAAATACAACTTAAATCTGATTTTGTAACAGGGACATTAAACGCCGCAGTTGTAGAAAACTTAGCATTTGACGTGATTTTAGGATGCACGTTTGTGCTACCCTGTAAAAATCCCGATACACATGACCCTTTGGTCGGAGCCGTGACCCGATCAGAGAGTAAGAAAAACGACAACACATCTATAAAAAATAATCGCTGCACCGGCAGTCGAGAAAATAGACTGTGACGAAATTAAGAAGCTACAGCAGGAAGATGACTCTCTCTCTAAGCTACGGGAACAAGCTATACCCATCAGTGAAGAAGCTTTGGAAACGCAGAATTTGAAAGTTATTTCTATCAGGACGGATTGATGACATAGAGTATCATATGCTTTGTTCTGCACAGAGGTCTAAAAATATGATTAGCAAATCTATACTTATAGCTATTTACAATAAGGAAAGATAAACATATACACTTTATTCATCATTTAGGACTACACTTATGATAAGCAATTATTTGCATTATAGTTAATTACAATAAGGTACGATAAACAATAATTTAAAGATATATCTGTGACAGGCACAATACTTAGTTAATGAAAAGCATTGTTTATATTAATTAATCTTTCATAACTAATTGCATATGACGAGAATCTTAATTCATTTTATTAATGATCCTCAAACAGACACCACTTGTCTCTCAGTTGGCGGATATTTTGGCATTAAATGTTTTCTCAATTCCACAATATAAACAACATTTACAGTCACATAATGTGCCTGAGTGGAAAACTTCTTACTAAAGGAGAGGACAAATCCATCTTTAATCTATTTTTAGTGACCCCCGCTTCCACGCACTTTCTTCTCCAGCATAAGATTATTAATATCAATATGCATAAGAAGGTCAATAAACTTTGTGACAGACTTTTGACCAGAATTCTTGTCATGAACTTGTGACCCACATCCGAAACTCGAATATTCAAATTGAATTCCTTTGTTTGAACCCTACCGTCATGCACTGCATGAGGAAAAAACAATAGTGAGTTCATCCCTTGTTATGTAACTTTAGACGACAGTCGAGAAAGTTCTAGTTACGTGATACATTCATGCACTACAATAAATACTCTTGACGCGATAATATTCTTTACTCATAACGCAAACCGGTCGACATACACCCAGCTCTCGAGCATCTTGGTCGCCGAAATCTTGCTGAGTTGGAAGGAACATAGGAACATAGGAACCCGTCTTGTGCAGTAAAGTCTACTTTAAGAAGCGCAGGTTCTTATCCTCAGCCTTATAATACGTTCTACGTATTATTGCCACCTTTGCATCACATTGAGTGCATGGCGTGTTTCTTTGTGCAACTCTGACGAATGATGTACAATTCCGTGTTGCCATTGTTGTTGGTGCTGTGAGATGACGGATCGCTAGTGTAACAAGTCGAGGGGACGACAAGGTTACTGGAACTACGGTCGCATCTGTAAGCATCGCTTGATACGTAAAAGGATCGAACTGTCCTTAGACCACGTGTATATCAAGACTACTGAGAAAGTTGAGTAACTAAAACCCGAAGTCTGATTCAATTGAAAGTGCTGGCAAAACTAACTTTAAACAGTAATATTCAAGCAGACTGAAACGTGCCTTAGTTTAGATCTGAAGCTGTGTCTTCTTAATTGATTGTTATTGTTAAATATTAACTATTAAATTCTTTATTTGTTAATACCTCTTTCGTAGTGAATTTTTATGCATATAGACCTAATTCGTGGTTTGGATGGGGGATCGACTGAGCTAAATGAACCTTTGAATGCATAAAGATTTAAGAGAGTGTTAACGGTTTCCAAACCAGCTATTGTACACAAGTTGTCTGTTCGTGAATCTGTTTGTCTGTACTACAAAGGCGCTTTTTCATATGAGACGAAAGATAATTTGAGCAACCAGTCTGTTTAGGGAAAAAGGAGAAATTAATTTATCTAATTAAATTAAAGTTTCTGTAAAATTCCTAAGCAGGGTCTTTAAATAAATACTGGACATGTAACAAACTTATTAAATGAACAATCATATATTCATATATACATATGACAATTACAATGAAATAGATAACTTTACATCAAATTTTGACAAACCTATGTTCAGATAATTATTGTTTAATGTCTCTCTCTCTCTCTCTTCTCTTATAAAAATAATATAATTACAATATAACAATAGAGTCAATGCATATTGCAGGTTAGTCCTATCAGATAATAGGAATGGAATTATTAGAGGTTATTGAAATATTTTTCACAACCTGGATTAAGTGTTATTTTGACAGTCCTTCGCTTGCTTTTTCAACAATGTCACAATGACAAAATGTCTGTGTGACAGCACGTTTCCTGTCTCACACTGAAATGTTGTTTTCTCTCAACCAACCTTGTGCTCTCTTCACCATCAGTTGCTTGAGCAGAACACGATCACAGTTATTCTGGTACTTCATGTACTTATCACCCCTGCCTTTGGTATATATGAAGTAGGGGAGTAGAGCACTCCCTTATGCTTACACACTAACAGACGTTCCCGTGCTTCCCAGTTGTATGACTTATAACCAGTGATTGAGTAGAGGGTAACTGCAACCTTGGGCCTTGAAGCTTAAAACGTGACGCTCAAGACTCCAGCTCAGACTCAATGTCAAATCTATAAATGGTGACTCTCAAAGGCAAAAGGCACTTAATGAGCAATCCTAAGTTTCCTGTTTATCAAAATATAATTCTCTTCTCTCTCACACTCCATTCTCAACTTACAGTTTCCTGCAACGGTATTCATTAGACTCCTATGTTGCACAATAAGTACAGCATATCAAACAATGTCACGTATTAGCACACTACAAGTGAGCAGTTTAGTTTAAAACTTATGGTAATAAAAGTCAACTCACATAGTACATCTCTACACAAGTATAACATACCAATAGTGAAAATGCATGACATGTTTCTAAGTCCATTATCTCTCAATCAGTCAATTAAACTCAACATCAAGCTAATGAGTGCCTTCGAGCTGGACATTCTGCATCTACTCCAAATTCAAAAGTGATAAAAGGGTAGAATTCTCTACAGCAAGTGAACTCCTTAAGCCCAGCCCTTTGTCTAGTCTCGTTCTCGTACATAATAATCATTGGATAATAGAAAACTACTCACATAGTTTCCATTACATCAGTAATGTAGAATATTCTTGCCTCGATCTATTTTCTTCAACTCAGGCACTTTAAAAAATAACACCATAAGGAGTGCTCAGGGTCGGGTCACTCTGACAAATCAGCAATCAATATCACAATTAAATTTTAAAATAGGGAGGGACAAATTTACTGTCACAGTTTGATAATGTAGATGTGCAGCACTCTGCCTTATATTAAATGCTAGAGATGGAAGAAATAGGATTGTATTATGAATTGGTTTGTTCTATTCCTATTCGTTTTAGAGAGGATGCTTTGCGGATGTTTCCTAAAGGAACTGATACATACAACTACAAAGTACCCATGAAAAAGAGTAGAGCCTTGGACGTCTTGAAACGTGAGTTCAACATGTCCCCTGAAGTAGTAAATACCATGTTTCCGTCGAGTAGGTCAAAAAACTGGGTGCTAAATGTTCAAGTACTTCAGCAATTCTATACAAATTATACAATTGCTAACAGATGGCGAGAGTAAGTAAATATCTATCTATCTATCTATCTATCTATCTATCTATCTATCTATCTATCTATCTATCTATCTATCTATCTATCTATCTATCTATCTATCTATCTATCTATCTATCTAAATTCCATCCATCTATCTATCTGTGCGTATATATATACACACTACTCTCTGTCTAGTGTTAACTCTCAGTATAATATCTTTCCTGCTCTCCCTTACTCACAATTTCGTCTTCTCCTCTCCTGTTTCATCTTTCAGTTCTCTTTTTATACCTAATATCCAAAGAAGCTCGAACGTACCTGTGACTAAATATAATTAAAAATTATATTATAACGACAACTTTGTTTTATTCACCGAAAAGAAGGACAAAACCTAAAATAACTGTTTTAAAAACATATTCTGAAAGGAAACACACTTCCTACATAGTTGATGGCTTAAAATATCTTTTTGAAAAAAATGGATTCTCAAATGATTATGCAATATAAATTCAACCCCTTATTACATAAATGTTCTCGCAGTTAAAATACAATTAGTCTCTTTCATTAGCGACACAATTTTATGATCTCCTCTTCCCAGGTGGTTAACCATTATCAACTAAGACAGGATTCTTAAAAGTATACTGCGGCACAACTATACAGCAAGAAAGTTATGATAAACAACTAAACTAAACATAAGATCAGAAATAATTGGAATCTAATATAATAATTTCTCAGTGCAAAGAGCATGATTAAAGACGTGTACATGACCAGGATATATATGTCAGTGAAAATATTAATGTCTTTACATTTTCCCAAGTGTATACAGGCTGATATCCTACAGTTGTTGGCAACATTCAATTAACGGAATAGAAAATCCAAAACTATTTTCCTGTTTATTCTTCTAATTTTACTTATCAATTTATTTCGCTTATATTCCTTGAGGAATTAATAATAACGTAGCTGAAATTCTCAGTGACATTTCTTCTCGACACTCATATTCAGCGACGAGTGTGGCCTATCACGTCCTTCATTGTATGATCTCAGCACTCGATCACAGCATTCGGCAATAATCTTTCTTTTTTAATTCACTGAGAGTATACAATATTTTTAATAAGTGAGAAGTCGGGGCTGTTTTGTTATGTAGGAGCCATGCAGTTGCCAACATATGTCCGTAAGCGTATCAGACCGTAGGACATAACATGTATTTCAAGACATTTGCGTCTTTAAATGAACGATCTAAGAGTTTTGCATTTCAAAATATACGCAAGGAGTCGCAATAACCAAGGAACATAGATCATTTGCATTAGCCTTGACATTCATAGGAAATACATCTCAATTAAGAATGACAGTCTTAGTTTTATTAACAATTTTAATTTGTTCGTTAAATTAATAATCATATTTATGCTTTAATTAGTGAACTCGTTACACTAAAATGTTATATTTTTGCTTAAGATAATTATTTACCTCCATGGTTCTGTTCTAATAAATTAAGATAAGTAAACATTTTACTGAAAGTTAGATGCAGCATATGTGACGTTTTGCTGGGAGATGGGCAAGATGTTAATTATCCACCACCTCGGGCCACCCATAACTTTAGGCTAATCCCCCAAACACACCACCTGTCTGGCCGCATGTGTTAGAAAAACGGAAAATAGTATACTGTAGTATACTAAAAGAGTGATAGTTCTAGAAGATTGCTTGATTCCCCTGATACATACAGTCAGGTATAGTAAATATAGACAGACTATAACATATAACAAGTGAGTCACACTAATACGACTGTTATAAGTATCAATATTAAATGTATTTTACGAGAAATAACATAAGATAGTATGGTTACATATACTGAATAAATCAACAGTTAACACTTAGATTTTATAAATGGTTATAGTCCATAATCACGATCGTATGATGCTGTAAGAGAAAGTTCGTTTGTCTTAGGTCACTTTAGTGTTATTAGATTCGTTCATATAAACGAACATTTAAATGAGTTTATAAGAGGACACTGCTGGTTTCTGAGTAAACTGAAAGTACTTTGATTAAAGTTGAGTGAATTTGATTGAATCTTGACTGAAGCTGTTCAGCTTGTTGGTTTTAAAATCACTTAGCTTATGTGTAGTCTTTTATATGTGGTTGAACAAGTGGTCCATGAAACTGTGTCTCTGACCCATTGGTCGTTCTGCTCTGGCATTGATTCATTGCTTGACACTTGACGAATTCAACTGCCAAGATAATAGAGTCCCATCCTGGTGATGCTTTACAGCACAATGCTAATCAAATTCAACTTCGCAGATAAGTGTCAATCTGCCAATAAAATACACATGGCTAAGAATTCATCCACATGTGTTCTCTGACAGAACACACATTTTACATGGTTATCATACATTTAATATCATAAGCGAAATATAGCAATATAAAAATAGTTAATGTTAAGAGATACACATGAATATAATATTAGTTACGCAAGCTAAACCACTTACCTTCGGCAGTAATGTATACAGAGGATGATTTCCTGCTGTGTCGATAACCGGCAATAAGAGTTAATACGATGTTTATAACATATTAAGTCTGGGAGCCAAAATACATGTCACATTTATGGTCAACTTGCATATAAATAATGATATTTAGGTAGATTTATGGCACATTTGTTTGTGTACAGTTGGTTAGTTACATTGGTAGAAAATCATGCATTTTACTAGGTTAAAGATATGCCGAGGCCGTTCTAGAACTAGGTTTGCATGTAGTATTTTTAGAGGAGGGTGGGTGTGGGCTACATATTCAATTATGTGACACCGCTTGGCTAAGAATAAAATTGGGGGTTTCAAATTTATTAAAGTCCACACTAACACCGAACAATAAAATTAGCTATTCGTACAGAATTAGCAATACACACACACACACACACATACACACACACACAATCATACACACACAATCATACACACACACACACACATACACACACACACACACACGTTAGATCCATTAGGTCTATTAATTCAATAGAAGTAGTACAATTTGTATTCACAATAATTTCAATTTGACAAATTAATACGAAGTTGCAATAGAATTGATATGCATCTCATTATAATTCTTATGCATATTCATCTTACATATGTGACGAGTTAAATTATTCTGTAGAAATATAATGTATTTACACGTGTACGGTTTCCTTTACGTAGTGCAAACAAGCAAATCATTTAGCTTCGAAGTCAAATAATTAAAAGATATTAATGGAGTTAATGAATAGTTAACACCTGTGCAACAGGGAAGTCATGTTACAAAATTCAAGTGCTGACCTTATGAGAAAAGCAAGTTCAGTGGGTTAGTGGTCAGTGTTGTGAAGTATCTGGCCTTAACCAACTAAATGGAGGGGATTCACGCACCAGTGTGCGTACGTCTGTTTCTTTTGGTCACCATATGGACACTAAGGAAGTCAACATCGTTGTTGATTTTTCCAGCATTGTACTCTATGCAACACATGTAATGCTTCATTACGAGTGAGCAATGCGAAATACGTGCATTTTAATACTTAGCTCTTTATAAATAAATGGCCGATTGGTGGTCTGTTTACAGTGTGATCATAAAAGTAGGGTTGAAATTTCTCTATGGCACAAACCACTGCCAAACATTCAATTCCTGATGTGTATCAGAAAGCTTTTCAGGGGCAGTCTTATGAGTCAAATTAGTTAGTGGGGCTGCTACCTGCTTAAAACCTGGAATAATCTTCTGATAATATCCAGCCATATCTAAGGACCAAACATTTTTCTTGGTTACATGGTGTGTCTCAAAAATGAATGTGCCTTAGCTTTGGCCTACTATGTGGACTAGGTAACTGAGTGCCTCACTTCCTATTTGATTCGTGGACGGACGCGCTCTCAAACCTGCTTCACATAACGTGTGAAGCAATGCATTGAGCAATTCGATATGTTCAGTCGAGGTAGGAATAGCAACCAAGAGAGCATCCAAAAAATTAGATAAATAGTCACGTTTGATGGGATCAATAAGTTTCCTCATCATTTGTGTGGAGGTAGCAGGCATGTTTTGTATTCCAAATGGCATAACCTTCTATCCATAGTGGCCATCAATTATGGGTAAAACTAATTTCTCTTGGTCACTTACAGGGACCCCAATTTGGTAACAGCCTTTCATTAAATCAATGTAGGTAAAATAATGTGCGTGAGTTAAACGAGCTGTAGTTTGGAGTAGTCAGTTTTTTGGCTTTATAAAGCCTATTGTAGTCTACAAAGAACCTGTGCTTTCCATGTTTTTTGAAATAGTATTATTGGTGCAGTGTACAATGCGTCCAGCAGTTCAATGATGCCATTACACAGCATTTCGTACTCTTCCTGTTTCAAAGGACGCAACTGTTTGTGTCTTGCTTTATGCTCATTTACATACTGAGGATCTGATTTCAGTTCCTGGGTAGTCAGTTCCTTGGTCCACAACTGGCATATTATTTCTAGTGGACTCGAACATCTCGGGAATACAAGAGCTGAAAAGGCAAGTATGCAAGTGAACTGTGTGGAAGTTCATTGTACACATAAAGTGATGCTGATACTGGTCTCTGTGGGGTTACCACCTGCTAGACATTTCAGCATTTCCATGAGCATCCCATTCTTTTTTTCTGTAATCCCGTTACATTGGGTGGTGGTGGTGGTGGTGGTAGGGAGTTGTAGTGAGGTGTGTAATAGATAGAGGTTTTAAGACCTCAGTCATCAGTGTTCCTGTGAACCATTAACTGATAAAAACTCTTCAAGAAATCCCACATGTGAAAACACTGTAATTAGAGCATCTGCTATACATCAACAGCCGACAGTGGGGAGGGCTGCCCTTCTGGGCACCTCATAGTATAATCTACTTTCATCATAATATATGAATTCCTTTTATCTGAACATAGTAGAGGTCCAATTATATCTATTATCACATGTTTGAAGGGGATATCCATGATTGGAGTTTCACCCAGGATTACATGGCACTGTCGATGTCACAAATCTCTTGATGTCAGCGCTCATTCAGCCAGAAATAGTGTTGTTTAATACACACATGTGTACCTCCTATTCCCACATGTCCATTAAGTAGGGTGGCATAACTTGTTTCCATTACCTGGTTCTGAAAGGCAGTGAGGACAACAAGCTGCACACTCATGCCCTATATGTATTCTACGAGAAATAGCATAATAATTTATTGAATGCAGCTTTAGTCTTCGTATATTAAGATGAAATGTGTATTGTACATTACTGTCAGTATTTCAAACCTGTATTATAAAAATAATTTTACAAGAACCATTATTATAGAAAATTTCATTTTAAAATAAATAGAAAGATCTCATCTGTTCCTTTGTATTGCTTATGGCACATGCGCAACATTTAGCAAGACTGTTGACATTCATTTGAGCATTATGGAATCTGGCTGGGAGGACATCAGTCGTGATTGATTTGTGTGCTGCTTCCATAATGGTTTAATCCTTTTTCATCATATTAAATGTGCATATGGCATTAGCCAAAATGGGTTCCTTTGGCTCTGTGACGGCAACATATTTGCATCACAGAATGAGACTTTGTGCTGGTTTGTCTAAAACCATGACCAAAATATATCCTTCTACGTAAGAACATGATATGTGTATGTATGCTAAATGAGGATAGTCACTATCATGTCTCCTTGATTAGTATACATAAGGGTGGCTATCTGGTCTATAGTCTTCCTCTCTGACAAGATCACTTCAGACTGACAACTCAGTCCCTATGTCAAACAGACACTCAACATCAATGCCATTTACTTTGGCAGTGCTAGAATTAGACGGATGGTATTTTTGACCTTGGCCACTGTCTCTTCCTTGGCTTTTTGTACTGTATTGGTACCAACATGTTCCACTTTACTAGGGCAGCCCTGTGTATCATAAGTATGAGCATAGCAGTGTGTGCAGTACATTGCATTATCATGAACCTTATGGTTCAATTCAGGAGAGGGCAGTTGGTGTGGATTGCTTGTGAGAGGTGGCTGATGGGCTGAGTTGCCGGGTGGGGGGTTGTCATTGGGGCCCTATGTCATGGCTTTGCTTCAGCACGTGGCTGGACTACTACCAGATTATGAGCCGTGGTGTACTTTTAGCAATGGAAACTGACTTGTATAGGTCAGTCTCACCTCCCTTATGCAGGTGTGTGTATAATGCAGTTGTACACATGTTGTACAACTGTTTGACCATGAACTTCTTAAGTACCCCTTTAGCAATCCAGTCTGTTTATAAAAACTGTATCTATTTCTTTGTGAAATCTTCTAACCAGGCTATGTATGTCCCATACGTTTCATTTTTCTTTTCTGAACAATGCAGAATGTTTCTTAGTATGCATCCAGTGTCAGTTGAAACTTCATTAAAAGGATCTGTTTCAAAGTGATGTAGTCATGGCTTGGTCTTTCCTCAGCTCCATGTACATGAATAGTACTTTCTCCCTCAGAGATACTGCTAATGCCCTACCCCAATCCTTAGCAAGTAATTCATACTCTTTGCACAACCTTTCAAACTGAGATAGGTATGTGTCTAAGTCAGTTTCCTTCAAGTTGTATGGCTCCATGTGGAATAGGTATAATTGTGGTATGCTATAAGTATTCATACTATTATGCGTATCCAATGCATGAGAGTTGTTACGTGTTATGTTTCTTGCCAACTCATTTGCAGAGCATGCTTTCTCAAGCTTAATTCACTCATGTCCTTCTTGAAGCTTTCCAATTTCCAGATTTTCAAATATATCCTTCATTTCTCTTTCATGCAATCTTTCTCTTTCTGTCTTCTTTTCTCACATGCTCTTTCTTTTCCCTTCTTTCCTCTTCCTCCTCTCTCTCATTCTCATACACCTTTTCTCTCTCGTCCTCCTTTATGAATGCAAATGGATCGGACCCTTTTAAGCCTGCATCTTCCCCTAACGTCTTCAGTTGGACTTTTGAAGACAATGCCACATAGGTTTAATTTACAAACATTGTTTTTAATGCTAACGGTTAATACCTTAAGATCAAGGTTGTTAAAACATTAACAGTCAGTAGATCTATGCTATAATCCTGCAATAGTGGTTTTGTCTTTACAATATTACCAGTCAAAGCAAATCATGATAGTACCTACACCTATTATATACAATATAGTGCATCACTTTCATTCAACATGGTATAAATGGTTATAAGTAATGACAATAAATAGTTAACTTAAGAAAATTCATGATATACAAAGCCAATACAACCAACAGCTTCACTCACATATTTATACTTATATTTATAGTTATCTATTTGTATTTCTTATGTTTTAATGTCAATTTATCTAGGGTTTCTTTTTAACAGAAAATATAAATAAGGTCCCTAGTGTATAATCTGTATATGTACAGATTCAATTCTTCAACCCAAGGATGAAATTCCCAAATATGTGATGTCTTGCTGGGATATAAGCAAGATGTTAATTCTCCACCACCCCAGACCACACATAACCTTAGGATAATATCCCAGACACGCTTTATGTCTGGCCTCACGTGCTATAAAGATGGAAGATAGTTAGTGTAGAATAGAAGAGTGATAATTCTAGAAGATATTCCGAGCCCACCTAAATAAATACAGCCTGGATAGTAAGTAAATACAGACTACAACATATAATATGTAAGTGAATATATACATAAGACAGCATGGTTGCATATAGTGAATAACCCAACAGTTACAATTAGAGTTTATAAATGGTTATAGTTCATAATCAGGATCATGTGATATCATATGAGAAAGTTAGTTTGAATCCTATGCCACTGTCGAAGTTATTTGGTTCTATGAGCAAACAGTTAAAAGAGTTTATAAGAGAACTCAGAACATTTCTGAGTGAACACTAAAGGATTTTGATTAAAGTTCAAGTGAATTTGATTGAATATTGACTGAAGCTGTTCAGCTTGTTGGTTTTTAAACCACTTAGCTTAGGGGTTGTTTGCCATGTCATCTAGAATCCGGGTGACACACGCACGCACGCACGCACGCACACACACACACACACATATATATATGCTTAACGATATCAACAACCAAGATAATTCATTCTGACATTGTTTGGCAGCTCAGCTCTCATCAAATTGAATATCTCAGATAAAGTACCAATATGTCAGTAAAATATACATAGATAGGAATTTATCCACGTAATACTCCTATTTACATGGTCATCATATATTTTAATATCATAAGCGAAATATAACGATATCAAATATAGGTTAGGTTAGGAGATAAAAATGAATACAATATTAGTTTTGAAAACGAACCCACATACCTTTGGCAGCCTATACACAGAGGATGATTTTTAACTCTGTTGATAACCAACAATAAGATCGAGTACTATGGTTATAACTTATTAAGGCAAGGACACAAAATATGTATCACCTCTTCAGTCAGATTGTATTCAAATATGATGTTCAGATAGAATTGTGGCACATTCATTTGTGCTCAATTATGCTGTGGTACCAATGGTTAATTTAGTGAGTAGAAACTCATGTATATTTCTATCCTAGGGATACGTGTCAGCTGTTCCAGAACTAGTTTTTTTGTGTAGTCTATTTTTATAGGAGGGTAGATGTGGGCTACAACAGCCATTACGTGACAATACATGAATTGATTGAATGCAGCTTTAGTCTTCGTATATTAATATGAAATGTGCATTGTACGTTACTGTCAGTATTTCAAACCTGTATTATAAAAATAATATTACAAGACCCACTATGATATAAATGCTGGAGTGGGATAGGAGTATACTTTCTTTGTATACATTATAGAATCTAAACCAATGATTTCTTCATTTTTACAAGATCAGACGCACACGATTTGTACCATCAAGAATATAAACTGAGTCTACCAGCATCTACAGTGCTGAAGATGCTCGAGGAAAAATGTAGATTGGAAGCAAATGATGCAAAAGCGACGTTTGACGAAATTGCTGAAGACAAAAATAATGAACTAAGTCTTAGAGAGTTCCAAAGATTTTATGCTTCACATGAAAAAGCTAAATCATGGAGAGAGTAAGTACAGACATAATATATATACGATAACAAATAACTTTAGATACTCAAAATACTCACGAAGGATAGGTTTTAAAATGCCATTGTCTTTCCATACACACAAGATTTAACAAAGTATTTTTGTAATTGATAAAGTTTCTCAAACAGTACTTTTTTTCCTTTAATTTTCTTATCTGACCGTGCACCAATAATGCATTGCTGAATGGCGAGCAATATGAAAACTTAATGGACATATAATTTTAATACACGATATTATTGACCAGTAATAAAAAATTTAAATGTTATTAGTTTAATGTTGCGATAAATTGACTAGTTTGATAAATCATTATATTTAGTTTCTTTATAATGCCATTTTGTAAACAGCAAATTAAATGAACACTTGCAATTGGATTGGAGAAACAGAACATGAAAATCATAAACATCATCCACTACATAACAATCGCATTAATCTGCACCTAAATAAATCTACTTATGACGCCATAATGCAATAACAAGAAAATAACATGGCCTGTGTAATAAGTTACTTCCGAAAATCCTGCCAAAGTTTCTTAAATTGACTGCAATTAAAAATTAGGACAGTCGTCGATTGTTATTGTAGTTGCTGTGGGGAGTCATCGTACGAATTTCACCAGACAACAACTTTTACTAAACTGACTGGGATCAAAGTATGGTTAACTTTCAGACTGCCACAAACAGAATAAAAAAACATTGATTTGGCAAAAGTTTATTGTAGAAATATTCCCAATAATAAAACATTTTCTGAAAGTCAGGGTCTTCATAAAACACAGTATTTTCGTGTTGTGTCTCAATGTCGTCAAATCTGTTTTTTTATACTTTGAGCGCAAATATGCTTTTGGTAATAAAAGAAATCAAATATTGGTACAATTCAATTGCATGACTGTGGAGTCATGCAACAGACACATGATTCATAACTAAGCAATCAAAGCCACCTAACATTATTATACATACACATATCACTTGATTAAATAATAGTATAAGTAATGCTCGGAAATTGCTACAGTAATACTTTCTAGCTCTCTAAGTCTAACGAACATAAAAATAAATCCCCAAATCCTGCTATCACAAAAAAGAAAAAAGAAATAATCAAGATACAATCTAGCATTTGGTCAGACGGACAAACAAAACATGCACCATTTTGTCACTAAAGATAATAGTATTTATTTTCACCTCATGATAAATGTGTACCTTTATATATGCTGTGTAAATTGTCAAATAGAAGATTTATTTGATTGTTTCTTAAGCTCGTTTTCTAACTAACTTCTGTCATGCATTTGAGTAATTTGCGTAATTTTATGATTGCTTTATCACAATCAATACATAGAGTTACATTCAGTTACATCAAAATGATGATAAAGTTCTGTTTTAAGAAATGCAATTCCCACGGTTAAGCGATGTTACGAGTATATTGCTGCTGTTTTCTTTGTTTACAGCGTAACAACTTTACCATTAGGGATGAGAATTATCTATAACTGTTTATCTAATCAGCTGTTTTGTCTTCTTAAACTATTGCAACAATCCCAGCTATTCGAGTAGTTAATGATAATACAATTTATTCTTTCTATTATTCATCAGAAATTACGCAAAGGAGTTATTCACCAAGAAAGGTAAGAATGACCAGAAGAAAGCTTTGGAGGAGCAATTTTCTTTGATTGTAGAGGAAGAGAAATGCGCGTATACAAAGCTTAAGCAATTTCAAGAATTTTACAACAAATATGCCATGGTTCAGAGAAGTCAACGGTGCGTATAACCTTTTACAGTGCATTACGATTAGTCTGAAATGGGTTTGTATTTCTCATTGCTCACAAGATATTTTGTCGTTTGCACGCCTGTATTCATATAGATGCATATAATGAAAGTAAGTTTTCGAAACAGTGGAGGAAGAATACATTTAAATCGACTATGTTCGCGATTTAGTAATATTGTATGTTTTTTTTCCAGAGGGTGGAGAGTCAGTGACATTGTATTCACAAACTGAGCGAATAAGGGTAAATAAATATTATTTGGAGGTAATATTTTCTGTCAGTTTCTTACCTGTGTGCTCAATCGTGAAATTAATCTGCTTATCTGTTAACACAAAACAACAAGTAGCCTTAGACGCAGGATTGACAGTAATTATTTTAAGAAATAACATTACATAATTATTAATTATTTTCCCATATTTCATATTTTTGTATGTCTTGTAGCATAACGGATACAAGACCAAATACGTAGCTATAAAAAACACATTTAATTTATGGGAAAAAAGGAAGAACATATTAAATTATTTATTTTTGATGGAATAATCATTCTCTTCCAGCTGTTAACATTCTCAACAATCGTGACGGCTTAAGATTCATAGGAATGCAATACATTATCGACAATTGATTGTTCAGCTTGAATGTGAATACTACCCAATAGAGTTCGTCATGCTTCGGTATAAACATTGTTACATATCCAGTTTTTATTAGAGACCCTGCTTAGGAATTTTACAGAACGTTAATTTAATTAGATAAATTAATTTCTCCTCTTTCCCTAAACAGACTGGTTGCTCAAGTTATCTTTCATCTCATATGAAAATGCGCCTTTGTAGTACAGACAAACAGATTCACGAACAGACAACTTGTGTACAATAGCCGGCTTGGAAACACTCTCTTAAATCTTTATGCACTCAAATGTTACATTTAGCTCAATCGATCCCCCATCCAAACCACGATTAGGTCTATATGCATAAAAATCACTACGAAAGAGGTATTAACAATAAAAGAATTTAATATTAAGATTTAACAATAACAATCAATTACGAAGACACAGCTTCAGATCTAAACTAAGGCAAGTTAATGCGCTTCTTTAATCTTTGAAAGTTAGTGTTCGAGAAAGTTATTTTTGCCAGCACATTCCACTGATTCAGAGTTCAGTTCAGTTACTCATCTTATCTCAGTAGTCTTGATTTGTGTGGACTAAGGTCAGTTCAATCTTTCCACATCAAGCGATGTTGCATCATACAGTCAGTAGCTTCCAATAACTAGTCGTCTCTCGACTTGTCACGCTAAAGATCCATCAAAGCATAACATCATCAATGATGGCGGTACGGCATTGAACATCGTCCATCCAGGGTTGAACAAAGGAAGAAGAACAAGAAGAAGAACCCGCACTGAAATGAGTGTTCAATCTCTATGAGCGATTTGCGTTTACATTCGCAAATCCTCCGAAGCACGTGACTGATAACAATGCACATAGCTTAGATCTTCGACTATTGCATCTTTTACAATATTTTTTTATTCATAAAAGATACAATGTAATTCACATGTGTGTTATTTTTAACATTACATGAACATATGAATTTCTGAACATTTACTTCATCAAAATGGAATTCATACAAGGAGAACAAAATATAATTCAAATTAAGCATGAGCGCTTTACAATTTAACAATGAAATTACATGCAAGAGAATCATTTGAATTACATAAAAATTCACAACGTGCACAGACGTTTCTGTGGCACAAGAGAATTTAAAGTTTATACAGATTAATAATTAAAAGGTTACAATTAATTTATATACAATGAAACTTCTTAGACTTAGTCATTCTATCGAATCACGTGTGTTCGGAAGAGAATTGCAATAATCCTGCACAAAATACATACATGAATTCATATACAAAAATACAATAGCAAATGCAATAATATTGTAAGAAGTAGACGTGTTACCTTCTTAAGTAGACTTTACAAAAAGCAGCGGGTCCTATGTTCCTTCCCGACTCAGCAATTCGGCGACTAAGATGCTACGTGAGCAGATGTGTGTGTCCAGCCGGTCTTGTGTGCGAGTGAAGTATATTATCGCGTCAAGAGTATTTATTGTAGTGCATGAATGCATCACGTGACTAGATCCGAACTTTCTCGACTGTCGTCTAAAGTTACATAACAGGGTTGAACTCTCTGTTGTTTTTTCCTCATGCTGATGCACGATGGGAGGGTTCTAACAAAGGAATTCAATTTGAATATGATATTCGAGTTTTGGATGTGGGTCAGAAGTTCGTGACACAGAATCTGGTCAAGGTCTGTCACACCTCTTTGCTTTTTAGGCGTTTATCTTACCATAAGATAAATGCCTCCTACAAGTTATGTGTTATAAAATGTAGAAGTCCAAAATGAAGAAAATTTAAAAAAAATTTTTTAACATACTCTAGAATAAAGTAATGCGACGAAATAATCAGTTTGAGATTAACGGTGCTCTCATACGATATTCTATACTACAGAAGAAGATTTGTAAAGTTCAGTTAAACAGTTAAATAGACATTCTATCATGTTTCGGCATTTCAATGTACTAAGCTCTGCTCATGTAGTCAGCGCCTACATTCGCGGTTCCTTTGATGTAGTGGATGTTCGCGTCGTACTGTGTCAAAAATAATGACCAACGCATCAACCTGTTATTTGTTTATTTAGCTTGCTGTAAGAAAGCTAAAGGCTGGTGGTCACACTCAATGATGAAGGTTTTCCCATACAAATAGTTTTCGAACTTTTTGATGGCCCAAACTATCGCAAGACATTCCTTTTCACTAGTGGTGTATTTTTGTTCAGTGGCGGTGAGTTTGCGACTGGCATAAGCGACTGGGTGCTTAATGTCATTGTGTTCTTGCAGTAACACAGAACCGAGTCCTGTATTGCTAGCATCTGTCCTTAACAAGAATGGCTTTGTCAAATCTGGTAGTTTAACTATTAAGTCTGAAATCAATCTTGATTTCAATGTGTCAAAAGCATTTTGGCATGCTTCGGTCCACTGTACTTTTGTCGGCATATTTTTATGCATCAAGTCAGTTAACGGACTAGCGATGGCACTGAAATCTGGTACGAATTTGCGGTAGTAGTTTGCAAGTCCAAGAAAACTTCTAACTTGTGTTTTAGTTAGTGGTTGTGAAGCTTCCTTAAGTTGGGTTATTTTAGTCTCACTTGGCGACACAGTTCCCTGGTTTAAACGGTGCCCCAAGAAATCTAAAGAAAAATGCGTGATTTCGCATTTCGTCGGGTGGGCGGTGAGGTTACCTTGCTTTAATCTAGCGAGCACATCTCGTAAGAGTGTCAGATGCTCTTCCCAAGTCTGGGTGCCTAAGATTAAATCATCCATAAAATTCTCGACCCCTCGTCCATACAATGGTTCTAACAGTGATCGCATCATTTTGGAGAAATGCTCGGAGCGTTGGAAACTCCGAAATGCTTAACTTTCCAAGTGTAGTTTCCTACAGGTGTAGTGAAAGCTAATATGTGTCGATCTGTGTCCTTGACCTTGATTTGCCAAAAACCACGTGACAAATCTATCTTAGTGAAGTAGTGAGCATTAGATAGCTTAGTAAATATTAAATATGGGTCCGGTAGAGGTTCAGCGCAGAATTCGGTCACCTCATTAAGTTTGCGGTAGTCTACGCAAAAACGAAATGTGGTGTCATGTTTCTTAATCAGAACGATCAGTGATCCATAGGCACTGTCAGTCTTTTCTATCACCCCTAAGTCTAACATTGTCCTGATCTCCTGTCTAACATCTTCTACTTTTGCGTGTGGCAATGGATACGGTTTTAAGCGTATCGGCTTGTTGTCAGTCAGCTTCAGTGAAAATTCTATCAAGTCTGTCAACCCTGGTTTGTCTGTCAGTGTCGACGAGAACTCATATAGCAATTCATTCACTTCTCTCTTCTGTTTTTCAGTCAAGGCGTCATTTACCTTAACGTCTCTAACAGTTTTGTCCGTCTGCAAAGGACAGTTCGGTAAAGTACCAGTGACGCTATCAGTCCCCCCTTCCTCCTCCTCTGTCACTACAGTTGCTACGACAAGGTCGGCTTGAGCGGTTTGATCATCACGGCTTATGTAATTTTTGAGTAGGTTTACATGAAAGATTTTTTCTTTCTTTCCTGTCTGTATTTTATAGTTAAGTCCTCCTAGCTGTGCTGTCACTACAAAAGTCCTTTCCATTTCATTTGCAGCTTGTTATGTGCTTCTGGAAGCAGCAATAACACTTTGTCATTAACTTCAAATTCCCTAGGTTTCGTCTTCCTATTGTAATACTCAGCTTGTCTAGACTGCGCTATCATCAAATTTTCCCGTGCTAATTTGCCTATAGTCTCCAGACGGTTTCGTAAGTCAGTAACATACTTGTAAGTTGTCTTGACCTCTTCGTCGGTTTTGTCATCAGTCCACAGTGCCTTCAGAATCATCATCGGTCCACTTACTGTACATCTGTCTAGTAACTCGAATGGTGAAAATCCTGTAGAAGATTGCGGTACTTCTCTATACGCAAATAGTAGGGCTGGAATGTATCTATCCCAATCTTTCGGTTTGTCAGCAACGAGCTTTCTGAGTGCGGCTTTTAATGTCCCATTAAATTTTTCACACAGACCATTTGCCTGGGGGTGGTAGGGTGTACAAGTAAGGTGTTTGATCGATAATAGGCGGTTCACCTCTTTCATCACTTCGCCTACGAATTGAGTCCCCTGATCTGTTAAGATTTTAGTCGGAACACCAACACGGCTCCATATACTGAACAAAGCTTCCGCGACGGTTTCTGTCTTGATGTTTTTCAAGGGTACAGCATCCGCGAATCTGGTAGCGTAGTCAACAGTGGTCAGAACATATCGATTACCTCTCGTTGATGTGGGTATTATCGGCCCAATCAAGTCCATCGCCACGCGTTTGTACGGTTCACTGATCAGTTCAGGCTCACCTAACGGGGCGGCTTTGATAGAGTTTCTAGATTGTGTTCTCTGGCATGTGTCGCAACTTAACACAAATCTACGGATATCAGCTAGGATGTCTGGCCAATAAAAATCGCGTGTGATACGACTAGACGTTTTCTGGACACCCATGTGTGCACCAAAAAGACTCTCATGACCTAATCGCAATACGTCACTACGCTTGGGTTGTGGAACGACCAATTGTTTCCGGAATTCGTCTCCCACTCTCGAATAACGGTACAATATTCCTTTCTTCTGAATAATGCATACTTTCTTATTCAAATCGTCAGTTTTGACTTCACTAACAGGTATGGCTTGTTTGCGTATCTTGTCTAGTGTTTCGTCTTCAGCTTGTAGCAATTTTATCTCGCTAACTGTTGCTTCATCTACAGCTGGTGCTGCAGACATAGGCATGGTTACAGTTCTACTACTTGCTGCTCTGGTTACAGCATTAACCAGTGGAGTGTTGGTTGAAGTTTGTTTTTTGCACGGCAATACGTACTTACAACCAAGGATTACGTCGTGCGGTCATGCGGTGAATTTTCGATTACGGCCGCTCTGACTGTTCCTTCTACGAAGTCAGAAATTATGGAAATCTCTGCTACCGGTAAAGTGTCACGTTCTCCGTTCGCAAAGGTAACTGAGATAGTTTCCCCTGTGTAGTCCACACGGTTAACAAGAGATGCGTTTACCATGGCGTCTAACTCGCAACCTGTGTCAAGTAAAGTTTCACGTCCGTTTGCTTGTACTGGTGTACGGTTTGACTTTTCTGTTTTCGGTGTGTGCCTATCTACTGCATAGACTTTCACTGGCCTTTTGTCTGGACAAGTTCTCGAAAAATGGCCACTATCACCGCAAGTATAACACGCAAGCTTCTTTGTATCTTTTTGCTTGTCAGACTTGGGTTTAGCATCGGACTTTGTCGTTTTATCGCGGCTTCTGCTGTGCGTCTTTCCGCTGTCATTTTTCTTGTCTTTCCGAGTCGGCGGTTCGTTTGATCGAGTTTGAATATGATATTCGAGTTTCAGATGTGGGTCAGAAGTTCGTGACAGAATCTGGTCAGAGTCTGTCACAAACATAAGTATTATCCTTAAAAGGAGAATCTTTCAGTATAGCTTAATTTGCCATGAGAAGTGGAGTTTCATACACAGAGTATAAGTTAAAGGAAACATGTTTATGCATATATTAATTAATAGGAACTAATCAGCATTTCACGGTATAGCTGTTTCTTGCAAATTTAAGTACACCTATTTATCGTATTTTATTTTAAGAGAGCAATTTCCCATGCTATAATTAGCTACAAGTATATTTTGTGCAGTGAATCAACTTTGGTTTCTTTCGCAGTTTTTCATAATAACATTTCTGTTTAAAGAAAATGTATTCAATTGTGGTTTCCAAAAACATTCCTTTGGCTTCAGAGTATAATATCAATTCAAAATTATGTATTGCTTATGTTAATCTTTTCCAGAAATAACTTCAGCCTATTCTGCGAAGGTCTTTCGGATAAGGTATCCAATTTGTATCTGTGGGCCGGAGCAATAGAGCGCCATGTAAGACCGTTCTGTTTGAACGAGAAGAAGCTAACTGCACCACTTCGGTCTCCACCGGTTGTTGTAGATAAAGTTGAGAGTGCAATCCAAATAAAACAGAAACGAGTACACAGTTACAATCGCAATGTAATACCATCTCCAACACGTGGACCGGATATTAGAATGCTGACCCATTTCTCTCAGGAAAAAAACGATCATAATGGAGAAAATCCCAAAGTTTGTAAAAAGTGTGGTGAACAAATTGCCAAACTCCTGAAAGAGCTGCACGTCAACGAGGAAGGTATGTGCAATTGCAATTTAGAATATTTAAAGTCTTAAATTACTATTGCAAGGTCTACTCATGATAATAATAATAATCAGTCTAATATGTGCCACTGTAAACGTAATTGAAAGAGACACAATACATATAGTAAGCTACACTGGAAGTATCATAGATTGGACAGCAAATGAAATAAATGAAGTGGACAGAAAAACAAGAAAACTACTCACAATACATAAAGCCTTACACCCAAAAGCAGACGTTGACAGGCTCTATGTATCTCGAAAAATGGGAGGCCAAGGTCTCAAGAAAATCAAAGATGTCTTTGATGGAGAGGTCAATGGTCTTGTAGACTACGTCTGGAATAACAACAAAGATGATCCACTGGTAGGAGCAGTAAAGATGAGTGGACATTTCCAACCCCCAGAACCTGAAAAAGAAACATGGAAGAAAACAACGAAGCAAGCACTAGCACATACCTGGAGCCAGAAACCTCTCCATGGCCAGTATGTACAAGAAGCCAACGAAATATTAACAAAACAAGCAGCATACAAATGGTTGAAAGAAGCAGGATTGAAAGCTGAAAAAGAAGCACTCATAACAGCTGCACAAGATAAAGCACTCAACACCAAATCACACAAAACGAAAATCATGAAAATCACAAATGATTCAAAATGTAGACTGCAAATGTGTGGATGAGACAACAGAGCACATATTATCTCGATGTCAGGTTCTGGCTGGAACAGAATACACCAAACAACACAACAAAATGACAAAAAAACATACGTAGAAATCCATGTGAGAACAATGGCATAAAATCCCCTGAAAGAGCATGGATGCACCAATCAGAAGCAGTCACTGAAACAGAAGAAGTCAAAATACTGTGGGACTTCGAGATAAGAACAGATCGGGTGATTCCTGCACGAAGACCAGACATTGTAGTCCTCAATAAGTCCAACAGAACAGTAACAATCATTGATGTCGCTGTTCCAAGTGGTAGAAACATAAAAGTAAGAGAAAGAATAGAAAAATACCAACACCTCAGATTAGAAATTCAGAGACTGTGGAATGTAAAAGCAGAAATGATACCTATAGTGATAGGAGCCTTGGAAAACATAACATCTGAACTGGAAGGCTATCTGAATAAACTCCCTGGAAACCACAGACTCGCTCCACTACTCAAAGCAACACTCCTCGGAAGTGCCCACATCCTCCGTAAAACCTTGGATCACAACCGACAGTCAAGCAGAAGTCGAGGAAATAGGCTGACTACTACTACTACCACCACCACCACTACTACTACTACTACTACTACTATTTTCTTATCTAAGTGGCGTGTCCGTCACAACTTCATTTGCTAGTTCCATTTACTTTTGACTTGAAGTCTCTTCTGTCTCATTTTGCATAATAATTCTTAATAGTGGACTTTATTTAACTTGTATAATTTTTGATAATGATATATCTCTGCAATTACGTATCGTTCTACACTAAAACATACATCATGTTTCTAATGTCATAATACAGGCACTGTGTGCTATTCTGGAAGAAAGCTGTTTATCCCTTTTCCTGTGCGAATCTCCTTCAAATGTCCTCCTAAAAATCTTTACAGATATGACCAGATAACTGATTTGACTTTCATTATCCATCATAGTTAATGGATCACTACTATCGTTAATTAACTGTCTTTTATTTCGTTTGGAATCCTAATATTTGTCCCCACGAATATCTAATTGAGGAGGTTTAGGACTGTACAGTAAACAAGCGGTACATTTGTCTTCTTGACCTATTCTAAATTTTATTGGTATGTTAGTAATCTATTGTAAATTTTACAGCTGTAAACTATTGTGGTTTTCCAAATAAAGTGATAAATGGATCCTATTTTAGTATTATTGGTGTAGAGTTGTCGGAAGTATCCACGAATACGGCACTGATTAACAGATATTCTGGTAGTCAGTCCATCGCTAGATTTGGTCTTTGTACCTTGCTGTTTATACATTTTATATTAATTGCAAGTTGTCTTCGGTACCTCTACTACCAGGCCTAAGCCCCTATTGTTCTTTGGTCAGCAGACATTTTCCTTTAATGAAACAAAATCGTGTATGGTTGTAACCGCTGAGTGGAATTTCTAAGTGGTAGATATGTGATTATGTGGAAGATGTTTGGTGCTGTGAGTTTTTTCCATTTTTTTCATAATCGGGTTTTTCTTTTATCATCTACATTTGAAAATGTTCTGGTTTGACAGTATATAATGCTACCATTCTCACATCCTTCCTTAAGGAAGTTAAATATTTCAATAAGAATATTTGAACTTAATTAGAACGCCGGACAGTCAATTTCGTCACGTTCTTTAACTTTTCTTGACTCCTGTCTAAGTGGTTTTGATTTGGCTCTGGTAAAGGTGCTTCTTTATAATCTTTTGCGTGTAGGGCGTCATGCAATTGATTTGAAGTGTTACTCACATTTGGATTTTTTTCAGCGAGTCCTGCTTTTGATGTGTTTGATTATGTTTGATCTTTAGTAGGTAAGTCGTAGAAGTTTGTTTCTTCTTACACCATTTTTTATTATTCCGTTTCTTATGATATTATTACTACCAAGTCGTTTCACTGTTTTTCCTAGTGCATGGATATGCTGCTGAGCAAAGTCTGATGTTTCGTGACGTTTTAGTGTTGTGTGAAGACCCGCAGGAGGAAAGAGTCATTGATGGACAATTGATAGAAGCCAGTGGTTTGGTCCGTGGTCTTCGCTGCGAGACATACTCATACCCAGTGCGCGTGGTGTGTAGAAGCGCTAAAGAAGAAGACCTTATCGACACTGCTGTGGCCAGACATAACAAGATAACTGTCTCTCACTACCGTCACGCTCACGGACTGGAGAGAAAGTTGGTTATTTTGGCGGGAAACATGTCCTGGAATAACGACTACAACAGACTATACGACATGTCCCGCACTACGGCACAGCTCGTGGAGATTGTCTCAGAAAAATCGAGACCTATCTAAACGATAACTTGCTCTCTAACTGTTTTCTTTTGGTATATTTTATGCAGTGCATTGTGTATGATGCCCGTGAAATAGAAGCTTTCAGCGTATTTATTACTGTTCACTCTAATCAAGCCGGTGTAAGTCTAATACTTTGGCGGCAGTGTGGTCTCATAATGCGCTCTCGAATAAATTGAAGAAAATATTTCTATTCTAAAGCGCGTATTCCATACAGTCAAAAGAATAGAAAATGAAAATTAGTTATTTGTTGAGATGCTACTATTGCCATTTAAAAATTAAAAAAGCCGAACAATATCAAACATTTATCGTCACACAATATTTCCTTATGTGGAAAACTTCTTATCAAAGGAATAGATAAATCCGTCTTTGAATCTATATTTAGCGAGACCAATCCATCCACTATCTTTCCAACATATGGTCAACAATATGTGTAAGAAGGTTAATAAATGTAATATTAAATTTATTAAATCAACAATCAATATACAACATATGAATATAATCAAAAGAACGTTTATTTTTATATCACATAACAATATTCAATTAACACGGGCAATGCTTATCCTAGCATAGACATAAGCAGTCAATATATATGTAATTTTCAAAGATGGTGGCTGTCACTAGCACATGTTTACTTTCGTGCGGTTCGCAACAAGTGTATTTAGACGATGGTCCCATGTGCCACTTCTAGGCACATTAAACAACTGTTCCAGAATCTTTGATGCACTATCAAGCACATCAGGAGGGATGTTCCCGAATTTTCGTGTATGTTACTCAGCACACCACAAGGAATATTTAAAATAATCTTCATGAGTTCTTAAGACCAAATTCAGGCCATAATTTTCCACCATATAAACTCTTGAAGTGAATTCACTGGAATCAACTTACAGCAAACGCTTACCGATAAAAGTTTGATAATAGCGCTGGATTTTCACACCAACGTGAGTACAGTAGTCACAGTTGCCTGAAGCAAAAAGAAAAAGGCTTGCTTTTTTCTGCATAAATTAAAAAAAAATAATTAAAAAAAAATTATAAAAAACCAAATTAAGGCAGCACTAATTTTTAAAATATAAAATTTAAAAAAATCAAATTAAGGCAGCACTAAATTTAAGATATATTTCATCTCTAAAACTCCTTTCTCTTTTACAAACATTCTCAAATTACAAATCCTGCAACAATTTCGTTAGCCTGATACATACATAACGTAATAAATATAGTATGGATACAAATTCACAATATAATGTACAATTTAATCAAATTAGTAAACGTAGAAATAATGGTTCAGTTACATAAAGCATTCTCCAATTGAAATCATAGATCAATAGCATTACGTAAGAGTATATTACATACCGGAATTATAAAACATTTTAGAATATATTACACACACAATTTTATAAAGTACCAACAGAAAGATGAATAAGATTTCTTATTGTACAATATTAGTGATCAGATATAGAGGAGTTCAATTGAAAAATAAACTACATAATATTATTACGTTGCATTTCTTCATATGATAATTAGTATGACTTTCCAGGTGAGGATACACTAATGATCCATTTTGATCAAAACTGCGGAATTAATTTATTTTTGTCCAGGAAATTCAGTTAAATATGAGTACATTTCTACTGTTTACAAAACATAAATTAAATAAATAAGAGTTAAATTTCTTTGTAGGGTGGGATCATACTTTCTATTTGAGTTCGTGCTAAATTTTTGTTTAATCTGTTTGAGTTTTCATGGAAGGTTGATAATGCTGCTCCATTTTAGAATAATAATTGTTCTATTTTATAAATGAACTGTTCCATTGAATTGACACTGCATTAGAATGTATATTCATGCATTGTATAATGTAGTCTTAGTTTCTAAATGTTTTCGACTCCTCTGCTTCCTTTATTACATACTGTTAAATTTAAAATCAACTGTGAGTAATATTCTCTACTTAACTAAATAATATATATTGACTTTATTAATTGTTTTAAAATAAAACTGATATAATTCTGATGATATATATCGAGAAAGAGATAGTATAATTTATTTAATAATTTATTTAAATGCACACGAAAATATTATCGTTTTAGAGAAAAGTTTGCGCTAATATTAATAATACTTAATTATTTGTATTTCATCTGATAATTTTTTAATTTAAATTATTTCAATGAAGTGTTTCTCTTTTATTCTAATCTAACGTGATAAACGTTTATGACTATTTAAAAATACAACGGGTTAAAAGTGTTTTCATTTTACTCAGCTTTATTTTGTGTAACATCCTTAAGAGTTTATTGTTTCTACTCTAAAACTAGTTAGAACATATTCTATTTATAATATATTTTATTTACTTTGTTTCTGTATGAGTCTTGATATAATGCATTGACAACAGCTTTAAATCTGTACTTTGCATAGTTGTAACGTATATGTGTTGAAATGAATGCTTATATTATGCTATTATTTTCAGATCGAAATCAGATCCTTTAGAGATTAGTTGCCAATAAATGTTTTAGCGTGCCGTTTGAAGTACAACACGAATCACATGGCGAGGCTTGTGTGAGTTATGTTATTGGAGGCTGTTTACTTAGGAGCATTAATAACCAGTCAAGCCAGGGCTGGTCCAATGATTGCAATAGAGGACTTTCTACAACAAAACAACGGATATACAAAGGTAGTTAGTGACCGGAAGTTGGGCAAGTCACGTAATGGGGTGAAACCAGAATAACTAAGCTGACATTTTAGAAGATAACTACTTCAGCATTTCTATTATCTTATTTAGCATATTGTTCAATGTTGAAAAGGCATATTGAAAGCATTACTGTAGTAAGTGTGAGTAATATTCTCTGCTTAATTGTCTTATTAAAATAAGATTTCATATTTGCTAAATACACATTTTCTCTTGGGTCTTTACCATACCATCACATAAATATGAAATAATTGTTTTGAATTTGTTGTTGTTTGATAATAAAAGGAACCACTTTATTTGTTAGTATGTTGAAAATATTTGTTGCTATAAAATATATTGTATTAGATAAACACATTACACAAAAATAATCTAAATCAGACTGTCTACTTCACCTTATTAAAATGTTTATTTATTGTGTTTATGCGAGTAACTTAATTTATTACTATTTTGATTTAACATAATATACCAATAACAAAGACTGCCAAGTGGCCTGCTGGGATATATATGAATCTGATCACAGTTGCTCGTCGGTACATAAAATACAGTTCATATATCACTTTCGTATTCAGAGGAGCGCACACAAACGAAACTTATCGATGCTTTAAACAATGATTTATATTTATTACATAAACAAAAGGACACGATAATACGACAAAACACATGCTCTTCTAACTAATCCTTTTACCCTCCTAATTCTATAAATGCACACACACACACACACACTCATACATACACACACACACACACACACACACACACACACACACACACACACACACACACACACAAACACTTGAAAATCACTCAATACAAGCTTTGTACACATGCACGCTGAAGGTAAAAATTTCTGTTCTCTTTGTACACACCGTACCTTTGTGTGGCATTTTGAAATACATGGATATATTCATTTAATATTTGAAATTTTTTAAAATGAAAACTCAAT